>RJWT010039368.1:0-12676 GCA_004365215.1 Cuniculus paca | reverse complement strand
TCTCAGGCTGGAATATAGGCAGCAAATAGTCACTTTCAAAAGCACATTATCCTACATTTATTTTTTTTCTCACTGTGGTCATTTTGTTTTTGCTGGGCTGGGGATCAAACCCAAGGCCTCACACGTGCTAGGCAAGTGCTCGCCGTAGAGCTGCGTCCCCAGCCCCTTTGATTTTTGGTTTGGAGGCAGGGTGTCGCCAAGCTTCCCAGCAAACCCAAACTTGCAGTCCTTTCCAGTCTCTGGGCAGCTGGGGTCCCGGGCACGCGCCACACCGGGAGGGTGTGTCTGTGTCCACACCAGCAGCCTGTCCATTCCGGTCCTCACATAGGAAGCTCAAGCTGGGCTCAGGAAGGGGCGGCAAGCTTGGACGGTCTCGGAAAGTTGATAACAGGGCAGCCCAATATAGTTTTTAAAACTCTTAAATGAGTAAGATGACTGAAACTCGGCCAGTGCAATACAGACGAACTATCAGCGTGCGTTTAGTCAATTCATAAAGTTTATTTCATAAGTTTAAGTAGTTTAAAGCCATTTACTAAACTGTAAATTTCCATCCATTAAAAACGACTCCTGGAGCAGTTCTGAGGTATCACTGTGACTGACCGGAGAGGGTGGTCTGGGGGCACATCAGGAAGTGCGGTTTCCAGACCCGCGGTGACTGGGCCGTCAGCCCCAAGCATAGCCACGTAACAAGGGCTGGCGCGGTGCTGAGGCCCGCGATGCTCATGGCATCCTCCAGGGAAAGCGCAGTGCATCCCAGCATCTTGCCGGGCGCAGGGGTATTTTCTTGTACTTTTCAAAGAGCTAGGTATTTTTTTCTCTTAAAATTCGTTTACAAAAATAAATTTCAGTTGGAGACTTTAGGTCCTGAATTGTGGCTTAGTTTAGTTGAGGAAGCTGCGCTATAAAGGTAGGAAAAACGCACTGTGGGTGCGCGAGCTCCGGCTCGTCCTGCACCCCCCGTGGTTGCGCCACCGCAGTCACTGCCTGAACACTCAGCTGCTCGCTGACCTGGCGCGGGGCGTCCCAGACGCCAGGCCTTATCTCCTGGTGCTTGCTCGGGAACTGTTAGTAGTGGCAATACATTCAGGGCAGGGTGCGGCCTGCACCTGCCGGGCACACAGGACTGTGGCCTGGGCCACCACACTCAGGCGGGAGGAGCCAGGGTGTGGCGGGGCAGGGCCATGGGGGGGAACACTGCTGGGGCGGTGCCAATGTGACTTACTGCTGCGGTGTGTGCTGGCAGCGGCACCCGCAGGCTGACTTCTCACCCGAGAAGCTTTGCACCCTAGTTGGGGACACACAGGGACCACAGGGAGCCCACACAGGACATCAGCCCCCACGTCCACACATGCCAAGCCAGTCTCACCCGGCTGTCCCCCAGCCTGTCTGTCTCTCGTCGTCCCTGGAGGTGATACACGTGAGAGGTGGGGCCTAACGCAATCTCGAGCCTCTTAACCGGGGACGGCGGCTGCGGGCACGGCTCAGATCTCACTGATGGTCCGCTCCGAGGGACAGTACTCTGCGGTGGCTGGCGAGGACACGTAGAAAGACTGCGTCTTGCGCTTCAACCGGGCCCGCTTGTTGGCCAGCACCAGGCTGCGCCGGCTGGAGCTGATGATCTCCGAGATGAACTTCTTGCAGTCCACGCACACCTCCATGGCGCTCCAGTCCTCTGTGAGCTCCCTGGGGAACGGCAGCTCCTCGTCCGCCTTGTCCGCAGACTTGGACTTTGAGGAGAACCTGGAAGACAGCCCTGGAGCCCCTCAAGTCCTTGTCAGCGTGACACTGTAGTGCTGCGCTGTGTGAAAACAATTCGCTGCCCCTGAGCTGTGGGGCAGACAGTGACTTAACCGTGACATCTCCTTAGGGGAGGCAAGGCTCAAAACGGTCTGTGAAAGATGCCGGAAAACGTATCTCATTGAGAAACAACAGGGAAAGTCTTTCCTCTAGGATTCTGGACAATGGACACTCATGTGACTGCCACCCAGCTATGACTGTGAGAGCACTGCTGAGATCCTATGATGACTCAAGCAGCTGGGCCATGGCCTGACCAGTGGGGCATGAGTCACCGGTGGACAGCAGGTCAGACTGCAGGGAGCTGCAATAAGTAAATCGTATGTCACAGCTTGAAATTTCCTCGTCACCTTGTGTTTACCAAGGGTGCCCCCCACCCAGCAATCCTGTGTGGGGAGCTGGAGACTGCGGAGTGTTCTGGGGTCAGCTGCTGCTCACAGACTCACCGGCCCAGGCAGGGATCAACGCATGGGTCCAGCAGCTCAGGTCAGGGGCAGCCCAGGGAAGAGCTGCAGCCCCCCATGGTTGCCATGGCAACAGCGTCTCAGCACCCAGAGGACAGATGTCCGTGCTTTGATCATGGGCTGGCTCGAGACTGCTTGCCTCGAGTCCCTGACACCCCCGCCCCGCCAGCGTGGGCCCCAGCTGCCTGCCTCCTCCTTGGGCCGCTAAGCTCAGCGGCACCTCATGCACAGGGACAGACACTTGGGCAACATGTCCTTCCCCGGACTGCAGCTCCCGGCAGTGCCTGTACTGCCGCCCTTCCAACTGCAACGTCAGCCTTAGCCACTGTGGGCTTTTGTAAATCCAGGACGAGAAAGGGGAAGCAGAATTAGATGTTACATGCAAATTGCAGCTCCACTGCAAACAGCTCAGTCTTAAAGACAACTTTAAAAGGACACAGTGAGATATTATTTCAAAAGTAGAAAAAATATCAACTACATGTTCAAGGCATCCTCTCAGCCAGTAGCCATCGCCCTGAGAGGTCACCTCTGGATGGCTGAAGCCATGCTGAGCTAGCGCGCCAAGCTCCCTGACCCCAAGGCCACTTCTTGCTCTGCCTGGGACACCAGGGGCTTTCGACCTGGCCCCACCCACCTGGTGATACTCCGCAGTGGCCGATGGTGGCTGGCGGAGGGCTTTTCCGACAGGACGCCGTCTCCTCTCTGCAAGGCAGAAGGTCCCAAGGAGAAGATGGGGAGCGTGGAGTATGGCTTGGAGGGCAACCGCATCTGTTCACCAGAGAAGGCAGAGTGTGAGCAGGCGGGGGTGGGGGGGTAGACACAGGCCCCGCGCGCCGTCCCCAGCTCAGCTTACCTTCTTGCAGCACTGAGAGCACACGGGCCTGCGGACCAATCAGAAGCGTTACTGGTGTGGCTGGAGGTGCCACCTGGAGACCCCGAGGCACCGGCACTGCCAGGCCCTCCCTTCAGAGCCACAGGGATGGCGTGGAGGACTGCAGCCTCCCAGGAGAGCGCCAGCTCTGCCAGAGTGTCACTGCTTGCCTAGCCCACGTGCGGTGACCACGCCTTTGTATTTTGCTTTCTGTTTGAACCTGACTCCTTATTAGAGTCCTCCATTTACCTAAGAGGGACACTTCAAGGTCCAACAGACAGGCAGCAGCGACAGGAACGAATGCTCCCAAGGCCAGGGACGCACGCGGCCCAGCCTCCAAGCCATGACCCGCCGAGGACAGAGCTCACCTCTTGCAGAACTGACAGGTGTAGGACCAGGCGAAGAAGGAGAACCTCCGGGTGCGGCAGCAGAAACAGAGCTGAAAAGAGTTCAGAGGTGAGGAGGAGGAGGAGGAGGGTGACGGCCCCCTCCTACCCTGCACATCACTGACAGGAGAGGAGCATCGGGGGCGAGCGTCCAGCGCTCCTGACTGCCCCGGGGCGGGGGGAGGGGCACTCTGAGGGAGAGGTGCCCCGCCCCCACTGTCCACAGCCTAGTGACTGCAGGCCATGCAGCTTTCCAAGCTGTCGTGGTTTCTGCACTGTACAGGGATTTTGGCTTCCAAGGGCAGACAGCCCAGCACCAGGTGTGGCAAAGACAGTCACCAGAGTGTGACCCCTCACCTACAGACCCCCGGGACCCAACCGCACGCCACCCCGCGTGCCTCTGCCAGTGCGGCCTGCAGCCTACCTTTCCCTTCTTCAGGGCGGTGTAGACGTCCTTGTACTGCTGGTACTTCTCCAGCTCTGCCTTGACCAGCACCTGCCGGATGTGCATCACCTCCTCCACGGTGAGCGCCAGGCACTCCACCGGGTAGCAGAACTCCTCCTGCAAGGCAAGGGCCGAGTCGCGCGCCGCCCTGGCCTGCTGCAGCCACCCGTGCGCGCACGTGGTTAGTAGCATAGAGGAGAGCGGAGAGGAGCATGTCCGTGATGCGGGGACAGAGGCAGCGCCCCGGGGCCTGCACCATTCCCGTGACAGCAGGACACGGAGCCACAGGAACGCCGGCGGCCCAAATGTGCAGGCCACGAAGGCGCCGCGCGTCCCGTGGTTCCATTCCATTATCAGCATGTGCGCTGTGTTTGGAATTTGGAAAATAATCTTGTTGTTTGAAGCCAATTTTTGCTGATTTTTCTTCCACAGCTGTGTAGAGGTGAGTGTTGGTGCAAGCCTTGGGCTGCATGCCTGTGACGCCGGCCCTGCTGCGGAGCCCGGAGGAGGGTGGTTAGTGCCCGGTTCTGACAAGCGTTACAAGGGGTCAGTGACATCAGCGCGCTTTGTGAAGCGCCGGCCGGGTCCGTGGGCTGGGACGTTGCCAACCCAGCTTTCAACAATGTTGGGCGTGGTCAGCACGGAGCAGCGGCCCAGGGGATGCACAGTAAACATCTGTGCCAGCCGCTGCCTGTGCCAGGCCCCGCGGCCAGCGGCAAAGGCGAGGGTGTCACTGATCCCTCAGAACAGGAGCCTCGCCCGCCGCGCCCCATCCGGCCAGCTCAAGATTGGAGATCTAAGAGAAAGACAGAACGGTCTCGGCCTTCCAGCCGCCAGGCTTCAGGGCCCCTGTGGGGCAGTGACACGAGCTGAAGGTCCCGACACGTACGTTAGGATTCTCCCCACACAGCGCTGCTCCCAGTGCCGCTGGGGAACACGCAGCTGTGCGGGGCGCAGTGCTTGTGTGGTTCTGTCTTTCAATCAGAGAAAACAAAAATCTAGGTTGCAAACTTGGCAAACATTAGCATTTACTGTACCAAAAAGAGCAGTGTGAGGATCTGCTGCTTCTCACTGAAATGACAGGGCATCGGCTCTGTCCACGCTAACCCACGGGAGGCAGATTTGCTTACAATGCTTCTGCAGAAAGCCCTGTGACTGCGGCTGCTGTCTCTAGGGGGACGGGTGCTGGAGTCAGAGGACTGGCCTTGCTCACAAAGGCTGCGTCTCTCACTGCACCGCCGCCGGTGACAGGATGAGAGGGCTGCTCCCCATGGAGGACAGAGTGCCTCGTGCGGGCACAGTGCAGCACCGGGGAACGGCCCAGCAGGGTTTCCCTCAGCCAGGAACATTTCGGGAGATGTTTTCCTGCAACCTCTTTACTCATCACTCTACCGGAGGGCAGAGCTGCTGAGCTGGACACAGTCAGGCCTGGGTCTTGACACCTAGCAACTGACCAGGCAGCCAGAGGTGCCTGCACCTCCAGGGAGCGGGCAGGAGGGGAGACGGCCCTGCCACCCCCACTCCACCCCCGCACGCTGGCTCTGGGGTGGAGAAGCTACAGACCTCAGCCATGCCCACCCTAGCGGCAAGCTGCACAGGGGTCGCACAGGGGAACTCAGCTGGCCTCCAACTGCCTGCTCTGAGGCATTGGCAGACCCAGCACTTCCTAAGAAGTCAGACTTCTGTCTCCTTCCTCACTCTTTTATGAAATCTCAAGTAGACTACAGGTCAAATGCTAATGTTTTAATTCTGGAGCTTTCCTAAGGACAACAAGACTTGAATGCAACATCAAGTAAAGCAGTAAGTAGTTACCAGGATGGTTTGTTATTTTTCAAATGGACAGAAATGCCCATTCAGTATCCCCAAAGCTAAAACAGGGTTTGGGGTGATGCAGCCCTGCCCACAGCGGCCCTGGTGTGGTCCCCATGGCTGCCACCCTGGCCATGCCAGGCCAGGGCTCTGCTTGCACAGCCCACTTCTCTGTGTTTCCACAAGACTCAGATTCAGGAAAGGAAGCTAAGTCTTGGAGTTTTAGGAAAGACGTAACGTGCCACAGCGTTGACACACCTTTAGAACTTGTCTGCATGTGTGTCACCAAGATGGCTGGGCATTACTGACCATTTGGGACGTACTTTACCGACTAGCTCTAGGTTAACGCAGGGAGGAGAGAGCAGGACACAAGGTCCAACCATTGCACCACAGAGGGAAATGGGAGTTGGCATCTTTTATCCAACGTTCTTGGAAAACTCCCGTACAGAATAGGCAGAGCCCCAAAAGGTATGCAAAACAATCCCTGATTCCAAGGTTTTAATAAACCAAATGAAGGCTAATTCAAAGAAAAATATCAACTGTTAAGTTTAGTTACTTTCAGCACTGGCGCTCAGAGGAACCCTCGCAGCCCGTGGGCCGTGCAGCCTGCGGCTTGGGCACGTAACACGCGCCACCCTGCACCTGGCCCTGCGTTCCGGGGGGCGAACAGGAGATTGCAGGACAAGCCCCAGAGCATCCCTTCTTCCTGGAGAACCAACCTCCTTTCCGGGCCAGGACGAGGAGTGAAAGCTAAGGAGAAAGCAGCTGCTGGTCCTCTACTGAGGACACACTTAGGGACACCAGCGGAAGAGTCGGGCCCTGGGCTTTGCAGTGCCCAGCGCGTGGAGCAGACAGCACAAAACATCACTGTGGGAGGAAGACCTCCACGAAGGTAATCAAATACAAAATTAGGTAAACTCTTCATCAACGGAAGGAAATGTTAGTTTCTCTTGACAGAGAAGCAACAACAGGACCATTACAGAGCTGTGTGCAGTGCTCGAAGAGGCTTGGTCCTGAGCCCAGCAGACAGCGGGGCGGGCAGGGCACGGCAGAGCTGCTCCCCAGCTAGAGCCCCCAGAGGGCGGCGAGGCCCGGGAGGAGGGTCCCAGCCATGTGGAGACCATGAGTCACCCGGGTCAGGGACACCACAGCTGTCCTGTCTGATGCTGCATTCTGAGTCTGTTGTCCTTTTCAGTGATTTATTTCCCTCTGCAAAGAGACCATGGCGTGATCTATGCATCCCACACACGACTGGAATCATCAACTGGAAGCGGTTAATTCTGCGGAGTTTGGCAGCTGTCACTGTCAGAGAGAGACAGTGAGAAAGGTCCGAGAGCCAGCGGAAAGAGGCCAACCTGTGTGGGTCTCCACCTGCTGGCCAAAGCTCTCTCACACAGATAATACACAGCCCCTGCCACCCCAAACACGGCCGCTTCCAGAGGGTGGGAGCCGAGCAGAGAAGCTGTGTGTATGGTAGAGAAAAGTGGTCGGAAAGGTGTCCTCGGCCACACACCAGTCGTCCTAGGAACCTGAACGACAGGGAGAGAAATGGCAGGGAAAGAAAAGCAGACATTCATGCTGAGCTTGAGTGACCTGCAAACAGCAACCACAGATCACGAACGAAACACAAAGCAAAACAAAATGCCACGGCGGGACAGTCCCGGCCGATGCCGCGTCTGTGGGCAAACCAGCAGCCAAACCGCGGTCAAGGCCAAGACCTCGGGGTCACACGGCCAGGCTGCGGCCCAGGGGCTTCCGTCTGCATCTCCTGCCGCCAGAGGACCTGGGTGGACACAGCTGCCCCACCACATGCCCCAGCCCCACCCGCCATCTGGCCAAGTGACGGGAGAATTACATTTTGAGCATCCTACAGAGAGAAAAATTATCCATAACGAAAACATTCCTGCCATTTTCAGTTGAGGGGTGACAAACACAAAAGATTCCTTGTTTTCTAAAATGCAGCTGAATTTTAAACCAATTCCGGGACTTTACAAACGGTGCTGACAGAGCCGGCGGGCACCCCCAGCACAGTGCAGCTCCGGGCCCTCCAGGAAAGCTGCCAGGGTGAGGCGTCTCAGCCTCGGTCCTCCATGCCCCTTGTGCTGCCTGGCCGCACTTCCATGCTGGCGACCAGGTCTGAGCTCAGTAATGAGGCTGTGTGAGTGCGGATGCCGAGCGGGAGGGGCCCCACTGACTCCCGGGGAGGCTGGAGAAGGAAAGACAGCCGTCACCAGCGCGCTCACACGTGTTTAAGCTGCGACAGTAAACACAGGTTTTGGTTAAGCAACAGTGTTCTGCCGTTGGTGGAAGCCTTTGGCGTTCGAGTTGGAGCCTGTCTGGCCAGGGTTCTGCTTTCCTCTGCAGGCCACAGAAAGGCTGAACTCCCCAGCTGCAGCGCGTCGGTGACGGTGCAGGCTCGGGGCCTCTCGGCAGGAGGGACAACTGACCGTGTTCCCTTTGCCCGCCATGCGCCCCATGTCTGAGGGCGGATCTGCTGCTGCCTCCTGTGAGCCCAGACTGATCCTGGCGCGTCCCTGACACCAGGCCATGCCCACACACGGTGGGGGCCTGTCTCGCTGCACTTGAGGCCCTGAGGTGGGTGCAGCTAAGGTGCCTCCGCCGGCTCCCCATATGCCCGCCGCGCGCCCCAAGCAGCGCCCGCCCAGTATCACAGGGCAGGGACTGGGACAGCGGGCAGCGGTTGCCCGTGGCGAGAAGCTCGTCCCGAGCCTGTGTGCCAGTCAAACTCCTTCACTGCAGTCAGGCTGCACCAAGTCTTCTGATCTGTTTTTAACAATCTTTAAATGGATTAGTACCCATTTAAAGCAAAAAGCATTTCTCTAACAACTTACTGATTGATATGGAGAGGAAAGGACTCAAAATGAACAAAAACTGGTCTAGTTTCAAGTTTCAATCAGAGCCTGTTTTCTTTTTAGATACTAAGAAGTTATTCGAAGTTTACTAGAATCGTCCTAAGTTTTTTCTCCTTACTCTTTTCTTCTCCTTTTTTTCTCATCCCTGGGGCACTGAACTCAGGGCCTTTGCACTGAGCTGCATTCCCACTTCCTTCTTTTATTTTTAGACAGGGTCTCCCTGAATGGTCTTGGTGAGGCTGAGACTCGCAGTACTGCTGCCTCGGCCTGCGGAGTGCTGGGGTGACAGCCTGTGGCTCCAACCCCAGCTGCCTTTGTGGCTCTGAAAGTGACCGGAGGGCTGGCCGGCTGGCACTCACCAGAGAGCGGGAGCTCTGCCTGGATGGGGGCAGGAACTGCCGCACGTTCGTGGGCGTCTCCTTCTCGATGGAGTGGCGCCTCTGTGGCGGCTGCCGCCTCTCCGGCTGGGGCGTGGACGATATGGGCAGGAATTTCGGAGGCTCTGAAGATTTAAACGAGTAAGTGAACTTGCTTACAAATAAGCATCCCCATTCTGACTTCCTAAGAGAGAAGCCTTTGTCATGGCGACAAGTACCACACTCGAAGACAAAGCATCTAGCTCCTTGAAGAGCCCTAAGGGAGCCGTCAGGGTCAGGGGCGCTGCGGAAAGGTCTGCAAGTCAGACTTGAGGCGAACAGCAAGAGATGGCAATGCTGAGCAGCGTTTTCCTGCGCAGCGAGGCCCACACAGGCACTGCATGCGGTGTGCAGTGCAGCTCAGCACAGGACACACAGATGCCCTCAGGCTACTTCCTGCAAAATCTGACAGCCCAGGTCTGGGGCATTATTTTAAACACCTGTGAAAATATCTCCAGCGGTAGCTCGGTTCACAAACTGAATGCATTCCATGATTCCAAGGAAGTGGGCCATGGTCATGTTCGGCCCCCGTGGAACTCGGGTGGAAGCAAAATTTTGCCAAATGCTTCTGTTAGTGAACCAAACTACTGAAGGGCTCGTGAAGTGAGGTGTTGCCATATTCTGCATAACCAAGACTTTCAGAGCGCACCAAAATTCTCAAATGTACTCTCTTTTTACATTCTCCTTCACAAAGATGAAATATGAAAACTCTTCACTCTGTATGTTCAAGACATTGTGTCCTTACATTTAAATTGAGCTGTCCCAAAGCTGCAAAAAGCTTCAGAGTTACAGTAACACTGCACTGCCGTTTCCCGCTGTGGGGCAGTGTTTGAAAGGAGTCTCCGAGCTCTGAGTGACTGGATTCACCTTCTGAAAGCAGGAGAACAGGAGAAACAGACTGTGCCGCCTGAGGCTTTCTTGTGCTTCCTTCCTACCCGACTTGCAAAGCAAGGGAGCTTCACAGGGAGAGGAAAGAGTCCCCCACGAGAAAACAAAACATCATTTCCAGTCCGGAGAAGCCACAGCAATCACCGTGGAGTTCCTGGGGCCCTGGATGCCTAGTGGGCCTGGCCAAGCCCCAGCACCTACCTGAGACCTGAGCTGATATATTTAAGCAACTGAAACACTACGCAAACAATTCCAACCCTAAACCTCTGGTGTGTGTGTGAAGTCAAGACACTGCTCTAAGGACGCCTTAGCAGTTTTCATCCCTCATAACGAATGATCTTATAAAGAAAAAGGTTACTAAATGCCTTCCAAAATCCTCAGGTGTCAGTGCCTGTGTTCAGAATCCACGGCCTGCAGAGCTGTCGCCAGCGTCCATGGTGCCTCTGCAGCTGTGGGCCTGGTGTGAGCCAGCGTGCAGGGCTGGGCGCCCACTCACACTCACATGAGGTCGCACACGTGGCCGCCCTGCTCTGACAGCATCTACACAGTGAGCACTCTTCCTGGACGCAAGCGTGTGGCCTCAGGTGTGCGCCCAGGGCTGCCAACTGGGCACACTGAGTCTGCTCCTGCCTCGTGCGAGGCCAGCGTGAGGTCACCACACCCACAGGACCACAGGACATTGGGTGCTGCACAAGGCGTGTGACCTGCGCACGGTGGGTACTCACTCTTCCTCAGGCGCACAGCCTCTAGGACAGGGTCCTCGAGCTGGGAAGGGGAGACACTGCTGCTGCTGCTGCTGCTGGACTTGCGTGGGGCTTCCTCCTGGGGGGACATTAGCACTGCAGTTAGCAATGCTGCACCCCAGACAGCAGAGGTGCCAAGCAGTGTCCAAGGCTCAGGGCCAGTGGAAGTTCAAATGAAAAAGAATTCATTACAGCGCAGACACACTGCCACCATTACCCCCTCAAAATGCACACCCACCATTCCAACACACATCCCACAGTCCCCACCACCTTCTGCAGCAGCTCTGGAGTCCTCTTTCCTCAGTGTCTTTAGTTGTGCTGTCCTGAGTCTATTCCAAATGTTTTCCTCTCATAGTCATGCTACGTGGGGAGGGCCGGAAGTCACATGACACCAGATCCGTGAATAAGGCGGCTGGGATGCAGGGTCACGTTTTTAGGAACTGCCTTTTCGTCAGTGGCACTTGGCAGCAGCATTCATGTATTTTTGGTCACATTTCCTAAAGACACTCAGGGAAGAGGGCTCCAGAACTGATCCTTCTGCCCAGGCCTGCGGGAGGACACTGCCACTGGCGCTGCCAGCCGGGGCCCCTCGCTCACTTCCTCTTCTTGGAAGGAGACCAGGGAGATACAGTCCCAGAGGCTCTGACTCGGCAGCAACCAGAGCTCTCTGTGGGCAGAGGGAAAGCACCCGGGCCAGGCCACACTCAGCGGCCAAGGTTCCAAAGTCTAATCAACTAGGGGTTCTGCTACAAAGGGCACAGCGGGTTTTATGACTTAAGTTTCTACCTCTACTGGGCCTGGGTTTTCTCTCTGAAAAGCAAAGGTGTTTTTGTCTTAAATTTTGGCCTTGTCACATAGCACCTCTAGGAATACCTGCGTTCACACAGTTCGCAGGCTGTGGGGGTAGATGTGGGCCCAACCACTTGGTGACTCTGACGGCCCTTCTGCCTCTGCTTCCTTATTACCATACCAGGTGGGAGGTTTGTATGATGTGCAAAGAAATCAGTGTCCTTATTTTAAAAGTTTAAAACATTTTTTTCTTCATCAGTCCTCAGATTAACTCAGGGCCTTTGCACTGAGCTACATCCCCAGCCCTTTATATTTTGAGACAGGTTTCAGTAGGTTGCTCAGGTTGAACTCAAACTTTCTCCTGCCTCAGTTTCCCCAGTAGCCAGCATTATAGCCACGTGCCACCACTTTGGCAAAAGTACCCTTCTTCTCTACATAAGGATCACGGTCACCTTCTACTATCTTCGTGAAGGTGAACTGATTAACGTATGATGTCTAAAGCAGACTTAGCTCAGTAAAAAGCCACTTTAGTTTCCTGCAAGGGACCAGCAATATATATCAAAAGCCATAAAAATGTGCATCCTCGCACCTAGTGAGTGCAGTTAGAGAAATTCTAAGAACCGACTCGATGCAAACATGTAACAGGGTATTCTCTACATCACTGTTACTTATAACGGCAGAAAACTGAGAGTTTGACAACCAGATATGTAACTAAAATACAGAAATTATATGATGGGATACCAGGTAGGTATCTACATGCTGTTGGGGAAGACTCGTGATTTTTTGTTAAGTGTGAGCACAGTGGTGACGAGAAGACCTTTTTTGTGCCCCAAAGAGAGGTGTAGAGGTTCAGGGTTTCGAGGAACAGACACATTAACAACTATGCATGTCCAGAGCCTCCCCACAGGGTCAGGGCCAAGCGGCCAGGGTCCGTGCAGGGTCAGCTCAACAGCCAGACGTGTGCAGCCCAGCTCAGCTTGCAGGCTGCACAGTGAGCCACAGCCCACAGGCCACCAGAAGTCCTAGCCCTCACCTACGAGGGGCTCCCAGTCTAAACCACAGACTTGGGCATTAAAAAGTCAAACGGGGCCAGGGATTTAGCTCAGTGGCATAAGTGCCCACCAGGCAAGCGCGAGGTTGTGAGTTCGATTCCTGGCACCAAAAACAAAACAAAACAAAAAGCTACACAGCAAGTTGT
>RJWT010039366.1:0-12691 GCA_004365215.1 Cuniculus paca | reverse complement strand
ATTTTCCTTGACAGGGGAACAGAAAATTAATGCTGGTTTGCTCTCTGTGTGCTATCCTTTACAGCTCCTGTCAAATGCCATACATCACTATGCGTATTATACCCACTGTATACAAGGTCTTCCACCCCCGCCCCAATTCTCACTGAGCCCTGCAAGGGAAGGGACTGTGTCTAATGCATCTGCATGCTCTCATCCCTGGCACAGTGCTGGGTGCACAGTAGATGTTCAGTGATGCTTATAGTGTGGTTCTAAGGCCAGTACTTTTCTATGGATAGAGACTGGTCCCTTACTTACCTGTGAGATTCTTGGTGGCCAAAAAGGCTCTGAGTTTATAGGAAAATTCTGGGCCTCCATCACTCCCTTTCAGTGGCACCTTGGGACATGCATGGAACCTCCTAGGCCCATCTGCTCCATGGAGATAATAACAGAAAGTACCTCACAGGACAGTCATGGGACTCGCTGTGAGGACTGAAGCACATACAATAGGGCCTGGCGCATATTGAATGGTCTCCAAGTGTAAGCACGAATTTGAATCCAAGTTCTGCTCCTGGTGGCTATGGGCAACTTCTTTCTCCCCCCACAGATACCCTGCTTTGTAAAGAACATCTCTATCCTCTCTTGAGTGGAGGAACAGGGTAAACATTCCAGCCTTTCACTCTTTCAACCCGTGTAGGAGTTAGCACCTTCTAACTTACAAGAGGCTAGAGCTTGTGAACCTGCTTGGTGTGATGTCTTTCATGTCATCCATATCTTTCTTCTTGCTTTCTTACCTCTCTGGTTAACTTAGTCACTGTTCTCGTGCGTGCGTGTGTGTGTGTGTGTGTGTGTGTGTGTGTTGGGGGGAGGAGGTCCCAGTGCTCAAACATTTACAGCCTCAGAGTCTGAGGCTGAGAAAAGGGGGAATCCCGAGCTGGTCTATGTCCATATTCAATTTTGACCTTACTCTGATTCCAATCAGTCCAGCACTTTAAATCACATGCAGCTCACTTCATCTGACTCTTCAACACATAATTAAAATGTAGAATGTCAGTATGTAAGTCCCCCAGTCCCTAAAAAAGCAACAAGGCTGAAACCCCAGATATCTTTGTCTCCTTCCTCTCTTTTGGCCCCCACAAAAAATTTGCAAATCCTGAAGAACCCCTTCTTCACTATCCCTCTCTTGCATCTTGACTTCTTCATACCCACTACAAGTGTCAGACCTTCCTGGCTAATGGTTTTTACCTTCTCTGCTGCATCTGGATTCTTTCTTCTTTCTGTTTATCTCTGATCAGACTCATCACCATCTTTTTATCTGTAGTAATTACCGTTCATGTCTTACTGCCTTTTCTCAATAGGAAAATACTTGATAGTAGGATCCAAGCCTGATCTATCTTGACTTAACACTTAGCAGCGTGAATGTGGAAGTAAGTATTTTGTTGGCCAAATGATCAAATGGAAAAGTCTGAGAAATCATTCTTTATTCCCTGATGTGAACTTTTTAAGTCAGACATTATGACAGTAAATCTTGATTGTCAATTTGATTTGATTAAGAGATACCTAGAGAGGTGACTCCGTTTTCAGGGCACTTAACCTTGTCAATGGATTAGTCTGCTGAGTTCATGGCTGAAAGGGTTTGAGGAGGTGGGAATCTAATTGGAGGAAGTAGGTCACTGGTGTGTGCCTTGAAGGGTGTAACTTTACCTGGGTTCTTATGCTCTCTGTTTTCTAGCCACTGTGAAGGGAATGCCTCCTCCATCCTGCCTCACACTGTGATGTTTTTGCCTCACCAGAGGCCTAAAGCCGTGGAGCCAACTGAGTGTGAACTGAACCCTTGAAACTGTGATCCAAAATAAATCTTTCCCCCTTTGTTTTCCTTGGGTATTTGGGCATAGTGATGAAAAGCTGACCAATATAGGAATTATTTTAGTCTTAATTCTTTGCATTTAAATTGACTATTAAAATTTACTGTCCTATCAAGTGCAATAAGCCAATAAGAGGAAATAAAAGACATGAAGATTAGAAAAGAATAAGCAAAACGATTTCTCATTGCAGACAATGAGAAAAGTCTAGAAAAGTCTCAAAGAATCTAAAAATAATAAATCTCCTAGAACTAATGAGTGACTATAGCAAAGTTGAAGGGTAAAACATTGGTATAGAAGTATTTTTAGCAATGCAGAAACAGCTGGAATTTGAAATATAAAAGAATAATAGTGTTTATATTAACATCTTCTAAATAAAATATAAAAATCTATCAAAATATGAACAGAATCTATATGCAAATAAGCCTCATAAGATATTGAAATAAGACATATTGTAACTGTGTAGGACAATGCACCATGTTCATGGATTACAAGATTCAATAGTATTAAGATATCAATTTCTCTCATTTTGACCTATGGATTAAATATAATACCAATTTAAATCCTAGTGAAATATTTTATAAACAGTAATAAGATGGCTTTGGAATATCTAAAACAATTTGAAAAGATTTTAAGACTGAATACAAACTACAATAATCAAAGCAGAGTGATTTTTATCAAGAAGAAAGAATCACATATAAATAGAACAGAATAGATGGAAAGAGCCCCGCATATACATGTTTAACTGATTACTGACAAAGATGCAAAGACAATTCTTTGGAGAAGGCTTAGTCTTTTCAACAAACAGTGCTGAAACAAATGGGATATTTGTCCACATGTGAAAAAAATGAACCATGGTATTAACTTTATAAACCTCATAAACTGTATGAAAATTAACTCAAAATGGATTATAGACCTAAGTATAAAGCATAAAACTAAAAAATAAAAGAAAATATATGTGAGTTTGAATTTGACAGCTTTCAGATACAGAACCAAAAGGACAATTCACTTAAAAATTAGACTTTCTAGGCCAGGTGTGGTGGCTCACGCCTGTAATCCCAGCACTCGGGAGGCTGAGACAGGCGGATCATTGTGAGTTCAAAACCAGCCTGGGCTACAAAGTGAGCTCAAGGCCAGTCTGAACGGCATAATGAGACCCTGTCTCAAAAACAGGGCTGGGGATCTAAGCGCAAGGTCGTGAGTTCAATCCCTGGTGCTGCAAAAAATAAATAAATAAATAAATAAATAAATAAATAAATTAGACTTTCTAAAAATTACTATTACAAGACTAAAAAGACAAGCTAATACTGGAATAAACTATCTGCAGAGACCCAATTAAAAAATGACCAAAAATGGAATGGACATGTCAACAAAGAAGATATTTCATGACAAATAAGCATATGAAAAAATGTTCTACATTTTTAGACACTAGAAAAAAATCAAAACCGTAATGAGATACCAATACAAACTTATTAGAAAATGTAAGATTTTAAAAAGAAAGGCAAAAATAACACAAGCACATGTCAAACAAATGAAAACCTGATATATTACTGGTAGAAACACAAGACTATGTAGCCCAAACTGTTTGGAAAACAGTTGGATGGTTTCTTATAAAGTCAAACATATTCATGCCATATAACTCAGCAATTCTACTTATAGGTATTTACTCAAGTAAACTGAAAACTTCTGTTTACACTCAAAAAATGTACTCAAATATTTATAGCAGCTTTACTCATAAATCTCCCCAAACTGGAAATCACCCAGATGTCTACCAACTAATGAATGAAAAAACAAATTAGGATACATGCATACAATGGAATACTCCACATCAAAAAAAGGAAATGAATTATTGATTCATGATTAATACAATGACATGAATACATCTTGAAAGCATTTTACAAAGTGAAAGATATTAGACTCAAAACGCTACATATTGAATGAAAATATTTATGTGATATTCTGGAAAAGACAAAGCCAGAGGGACAGAAAACAAATGAACAATAAGTAGGTTTGGAGATGGAGAGAAAGACTGCCTACAAAAAAGAAATTTGGGGCTTATGTAATTGTTCTGTATGGTACCACGAGGTCATGATTTCATACATTATTAAGATTCATAAAATTGTAAATACAAAAAAGTGAAGTTTACTTTGTGAAAACTTCTAAAAATTTAGCAGGAACTCAAGGAGAACCTAGATGAAATGCAGACTGTGAGAAATGCAGACAACTATTACGAGTAAATGATATAGCATACTGAAAGAGGTAGGGAACAAAGGACCTGACAAATTGGGAAAAGTCTTTTGCCTGGATACTGAAAGGCTAAAGACAAGAAGAACTATACATAAACACTATATTTGGCAAATTCATTTCACAGAATGTTACATACATGTTAACAATTCTGAAACTAAGATTGAATACTAGGATTGACCAAAAACTGTAGTGAAGAAAGTCTTGAATGCTAGATCCAGAAATTAAATAAAAACAGAAGAAAATTGAGGACCTCTTGAAGACAGCAGTCTTTTATTATATATAATTTCACCCATAAACACTTTCATGTTGCTAGAATATTGGTTCTTGTTTGTTTTCCACCTTTCTAATTTAGTAGATGTTAATTCAGTAGCTACTAAGATGCATCAAGAGCTTGGAACTTACTCTAAGGTTAATGGATTCTCCTTCTCCTCAGAAAGACAACAAAAACTGAATCTTTTGGCTGGTGGAGATTGGATGCAGTTGGCCCATGGTAGTTATGCCCTTTTAGAAATGGCTAGCGACTGGGCCCACTGGAGTTCTGGTTTTAGCCTATCTCCATTCTCAATCTCTTTCTCTCTCTCTCTCTGTCTCATTTTCTCTCTCTCTCTCCCTCTCCCCATCCCTTCTCCTCCCTTGTTCCCTTCTTTCCCCCCAACTTCTCTCTTTCTGTATTTTAGTTAGTTTGTTATGTCTCCAATGTGGTGACCAGTGGTGAAGGTGTGTCTGACTAAAGGGCAGGAAATTGTGGTGACTGAAAGGACACCTGCCAACAGTGGGAACAATTTCTCTGCTAGTCCTGGAGGTCTCTCTCTGACAATGCTGATCTTTTTCTGACACAAAGGGAAGCTCTTTCCAGGAGGCTCATGGAGAGGAAAAAAGAGAAGGAAGATCACCCTCTTGTGAAACTGCAAGGCATCAGAAGAATAACTTTGGGCTTTGAGAAAAAACCTTACTGAAATTCTTCTGAATTGAAACCACAAACTACTTCTTCTTGGACCAGAGTAAATTTTTACTAATGCAAGTTATTTTTTGTTTTTGTTTTGTTTTTGGTGATGGGGCTTGAACTAGGGATGTTGCACTGAGCTATATCCCCAGTCCTTTTTATGTATTTATTTTTTTAAATTTTAAGACAAGATTTCACTAAGTTGCCCAGGCTGAGCTTGAATTTATGATCCTCCTGCCTCAGCTTCCCAGAGTGCTAAGATAACATGCACCTTAAAAAATTGACTTGAGGCATTTTAAAATTAATCAATGTCTGGAAAATATAGAATTTTGTGAAATAATCTCGCTTTATATACTAATGAATTAATCCATTCCAGGGAATGATAGTAATACATTCCAATTGGTTAAAATCATTACTGGTACCTTTATTTAAACTGATCCTGAGTAAGATTTACAAGACAGAATTTTATGGAATAAAGCTCAATATTGATAGCAAAATATACGTGTTTGAGAAATCTTTGATGTGGATCCAATCTTTGATGTGGATACTGTCAATATCTAGTATCCTCATATAATGGAAAGGGAAACCACTGTGGAAAGTGAACACTGCCCATAATGTAGGAGTCAAATAGCTGATCATTTTAGTAAAAATTCCAATCACACTGAATTTTTGCAGTATGAAGCCAATCTGTACAAAGCAGTAAAACTTTGGCTCTACTTTGCATCCATGAGGATGTTTAACAGTCAAAGCACATGCTTTTGACTTTTAAAATAGAAAAGCACAGCCAATAAAAATATATTTTTTATTTTTTTTCACTTTGTGGGTAGAGATAAACACTCTTTGGTTATTTTGCCTATAGTTAAACTCAGCTTCTCAAAAATAGCAACTCTGTATGGAATACCTGCCAGGCACAAAATTAGTGTGTGTGCTGCTGTCTGATCCACACATGTACATGCGCACAGCCTTGTGGGCTATCACTCCTGTGCCCGTTTAAGCCACAATGAGACGGAGGTGGAGAGTGGTAAGGAACAGGCCACAGTCAGGTGCATCTAGCAAGGGCAGCCTGTGTGTCCCTGAAGCTCCTGCTCTTTCTGGGGCTCTACCCTGCTTCACACAGTCTGCTCACCCAAATGACCAATCCTTAGCTATTCCCTAAGTTCAGGTGGGCTCAGGAGGGCCCTAGGACCCGGGATAGGGTCCCTGCCTATTTTGACAATTTGGAGATCTGGAAAAGAGGGAAAGTAAAAGTTTGGCAGTTCCGGCTGATCATGCCCTTTCCGTCCCAGTGCCTTCCCTTTTGTTCTGCTCCCCCACTTCCACCCTGTAGCTTTCCAGTCTTGCTATGATTGATGTCACTGCAGGGGTGGGAGTTGGGGAACTGCCACTCATCTTGTTCCTCCGCTGAACAGCCCTCAGCAGGAAACAATAGGGTAAGAAAATAAGGTAGAAAGAACTCTGCAATTTGAAAGGGCTGAAAATTCATCTGAACTGATTTCATTCTTTTTGCATGTGTACTTTTGGAAAGAAAAAATATGAAGTCATGTGTGTGCTTTGCTGATCAGAGAGGTGGTGAGCAATGTGACTGGAAGAGATTGTGTTTACAACTTGTGCAGCGAGAGGTGAAGGGCTTCAAAAGGGGATGGAACGGAATGCTTGACCGGGCTAAAAAATAAAAGCTGGATCAATAGTGATTTTCAGGAAACGCTTTGGAGCAGCTAAGGGCACAGAACTGAGGACATAAATTGGAACAAGTTTCTCAAAGGTGGATTATTGGCTCCTGCAATTGATATTTACTGAGTACCTACCAAAAGACAGCTGTTATTCTAGATTTGAGGCTATGGCAGTGACCAAACGAGGCCAAATTCCAGAAGGCTAACCTTCTAGAGGGGTGGGGGATCCATAGCAAACAACTGGCACATGAGTAGCTTCAATGAAGAACAGGCACTGTGAAAACATAGAAGCAAAATGGAAAAGATAGGAAGCCAGGGACAGCTCTCAGAGGAGATGGAATGTAAGGAAACACATGGTAGATAGGAAGGAACCAGGTTTGCAAAGATCCTGAAGGAAAGAGTTCTAACAATGATCGCACAAGGCCCAGAGGTGGGGGCAAACTTTAGGGGAGGAAGAGAGGTGAGTCTGGTGGAGTTCAAGTGTAGACAGAGAGCTGGAGAGAGAAGACAATGCTTAATAGGTGGCTGGCAACCAACCCAGCTCCTCTCTACCAGAGCAGAGAGGTATGGTCCACAACTTGCTGTAGACTCTATGCTAAAAGCAAATAAAATAGAGCTGTGAAACGAGAGGGGATTAACCTTTGTGGTGGAACTTTTAGAAGAGGACAGATACTGTGAGGATTAAGATAGGTTTCCCAGGCCACACCTTCCTACATTGGGAGGCTTTGGGTGCTTAGGACCTAGAGTTATAGTGTTACACAACTCTGGACAAGCATCATGTTTTATGTGTATAAGCTCCTGTTCCCAATTGTATAATTCAGTGATCTTGTTTTATAGTCCCCACTTTCCTTATGAGCATTCCTTTCCTTTTTAAACTAGTACTCTTTTCTGCCCTTTCTGTCTCAACTGCCTCTAGTTCTTGGGACTTGTTTGCTTTCCCTTTATTAAATTCTGCTCTGGGAAAATTTAGAGCAATTCGTTTTCACTAAGATGTAAATGAGTGGCACCAGAAAGAACTGACTGAGGTGAGGAAGAGATGGGAAGGTTGTCATTCCATCACTTGTGAAGAATATCTCTTCGTATTTGCACCTGCCTAGAATGCTTTTCTCACATACTGTCACTCAAATTGCAGCCCTGAAGTCCTCTTCCTAAGGAGGTGTCCCCAGCAGAGTTAGTTGCTTCCTCCACACTATGCTTATGCTGCCGTTCAACTCTGTCTTCTTCTGTTGCTTTGTGTATTGCCTGGAGATTCTGTCTCTCCTGTGAGTGTGTAGACTTCTTGAAAAGAGACTTTATGTCACATTTATCAGATCCCTGGGGCCTAGGCAGATGCCAGGGTCATGTTGACTGACTGACCAAGATGGTGCAAAGGAGAATAAAAGTCATGGTTGCTTTGATCATGGCAGGCTATGGGCCTCAAATACTGATAGAATTAACCCTTATCAAAAGCTCTTCCCTCCTCTATTGTTCTGTATTCACTATAACTTATGATAGATTTATTGGCAAATGTCTTTTAAAATGAAAATACTCTTAGTGGGAATAAGCCCATTCATTTATACAATAAATATTTATTATTTATTATTACTCAGTGCTGCACCCTGTCCCACCACTCACACTAAGACCCTAAGGAGTATACCAAGATCTACTCATTTCTTCTGTATGTTGAACCAAGAGTTCCAAGTCAAGATCTAATACTTCTACTTTTAATTATTTAAAGGGAAAATTTAAAGTTCTGCAATTAAGTTTGTGCACAAAATATGGATTATAGTCATCATTTATAATAGGGAAAGGAAGAAAGCTAATAATAAAAGACTCAAATTAAGTCTAATCAATATGATGAATTATGACATAACTATATAAAATTACACTGGAGAGTATTTTATTAACGCAAGAAAATATTTTTATTACCATGTTGAGTACAAAAGTCAGATAAAAAATTTGTTGCAGTATGATTGTTTAAAAAGCCTAGAAGGAAATTCACTCCAAATATAGTGATAGTTCAGTAAAGCAGTTAAGATAATGGCTCATTTTTAGTTCCTGTGCACTTATATTTTTCTGAACTTCACTTTTCTAAGCATGTTTTGCTATTATGATGGGAAAAAGATTATTCTCCTTAACAAACAAACAAACAAACAAACAAAAAAACAACCAGAACCAACTCCCTTTAGTAGCTGAGGTCAATTAAATAATGGAAATGGAACAGGAGGGAGCAGGCAACTTTACGTGCAGGGCAAGCCTTTGTGAGAATGGCCTCTAAGGCTGGGGGAGGTCTGGGGTGCTGGCTCCTATAGGTAGTAACGGGGAGGATGGACACTGGGATGTGGGGGAGCATAGAGGCATGTTTGGGGTGGCTCCATATTGCCTTGATCAAGCCTCAGAAGACTGGTGGTTTTCTTAGGTGTGGATGAATGTAAGAAGGGTTGTGGTCCCAGATTGGCTATACAGCCCAATAACAGCCACCTTCCTGGGCAGGCTCTCTACACGTACCGTGAGCTCCTAACCTCAGCAGTGTTCATATTTCTTTTTGTCACTTTGGGAAGACTAAATAGAGACTAATTTTCTGGAGTAGTGGATCACATCGGGCAAGTCAACTCACCATTCATTACCAGCAGACAAACCTTCCAGGCCTGCCTGGAGTTTATCTTTGCACTCTCTTGAGCTTCACTCCTGAAACTTCAACTCATCTCTTTCACAACTGATACCTTCTCATGTCCCCAAATCACACAGATTCAGTATCAGAGCCATCACATTGTTTTTCATGAAATGATTTGTGACCTCTCCCTCCCTCACCCCACCACCAGAAGAAAGAGTCTTTTACACATGAAACTGGAGACAAGACAGGGTAGTGATAAGAGACTGGCACCTGCAACAAGAACCCCTGCTTAATACTGGCCTCCTCGCACCACTAACAAGAGGGCAGGCCAGTGTGCATGTGGACATGGGTGAGTCACTGCTCTCAGCCTTGGCATCTTCATGGATGAAACGTGCATAACAGTAGTGCTCACTTTAACCGGCTCATCCGTGGCTGTGAAGTTTGGTCAAATGAAAGTACTATAGGCTTATAGAGCTTTAGGGTTTCTTACAAATGTTAGTTATTACTATGATGATAACTACTGGGATTAATATCTTTGTAAGCTGCTGCATAAGCTGAAACAAATGGGGAGAAGATAATTCATCATTTGTGTGCTCTTAACAACAGCCTTCAGCTCCATGAACTGATGGACAGACTGTAGCAAAATCAAATCATTCACAGTAAGAACTTTGTTAAAATGTTCTACAAAGCTGGCTACGGAGCAAAAATAAAATAA
Organism: Cuniculus paca; assembly: GCA_004365215.1. Lineage (NCBI taxonomy): Eukaryota > Metazoa > Chordata > Mammalia > Rodentia > Cuniculidae > Cuniculus > Cuniculus paca. The sequence continues at coordinate 2,685 of RJWT010039366.1, read as the reverse complement.
AATAAAATAAAAGCACTAAATTAGAAGTGGAGACAAATGTTTTGTGAAAAGGAAAGTCTTTGTTCTTTGAGACTTAGACTCAAACTCAAGCCAAGAAAAGGAATTAGGAAGTAATTTTGTTCATTGTGTGGGTAATAAATAATGAGAGGAGGGCAAGAGTAGGATTGATGGAAAAGATGGGAAGAACAAAATAAAACATCACAAACTGAACTGAAGTTCTTTTGTGTTACTGCAACTGCAGATTGTCTTACATTCTTAATTCTTTGAAATCTGTTATTAAAGTCACTTATTTTGAACATTTGTTGAACATCTACTATGTGCAAGGACTGACAAGGCAATAGAGAAGACAGACATGGTTATTACTCTCAGGGTCCATAAAGTCTATTTAAGGAGACACCAAATAATTATGTTGCATTATGCTGAGTGTTATATGAAGGAGTAGAGGCTACAACAAACATATCATCTTTGTTATGAAGGGCCTTGCATATCACAGCCCAGAAAAATTTTAATCATGAAGTCCTTCAAGAAGATGTGGCAAGATGTAAATGCCAAGAACTACATTCCTGAGCTTGCAGCGAAGTAAACAGAATGGGAGACAGCAGGCAGCCCTCTGGCTACTGGATTGTGCTATGTTATTCTCACTAAGACTTGCCCACGTCTATAAAATTTATACCTCAGTTTTTATTACACAAATTTCCTGAAGACTTAAAAATATGTATAGTAAGCCTACTTCAATATCCAACATGCAGTAAGCCTTAAACATGTTGACATTATACTTACTGTTGTATTATTACCTAATGGACAATAATTTGTATAACTTGCAATAGCTCTAACTGATTGATTTCTAGGAAGCTTTAAGGTAATTTTGTGGCCCACAGAGCATTCACTTCTTTGCCACCGTAGTGTGTATATTTAACCTCCGTCCTGGTACTCAGGACTTGGCCACCACACTTGTTCTTCTCAATTGGAATAATGCATACTGTGGATGTAGAGATGAATGAATGAGAAAATGAAATCTCTCAATTAAGTCAATAATTCTGTCAGTTAAACAAATAGGGCTTTGGAGTTGGGCATTGTCTCCAAATTTCACAGAACAAGGAGAGCTCCGACTCAGACCAATTCATTCCTTGACTTTCATATATATGCATTCAAACATGATTCAATATATTGATCCCCTCTATCTAATGCTAGAGAAAATAATAATTACAACTGTAAGAAGTACCTAAGAAACCAACTCATCAGGTAGTTTTAAAAAAATGTGTCATGGACTAAAGTCTACTAGGGAGCTACTTCCTTTAGTTTCTGCCTTTCTTTCTATGACTGTAGCATAAGAACAGCTGCTGGGATGATTCTTTACTACACCCAGCCCATGGCTACTTATGTTTTCAGATTCTCTGATATACGTAAACACTGGAGACCCTTTTTTAAGAACCTCAGTATACACAAAGTTTTTACTAGAAGATCTCTTGCTCTATCAATTGTGAATTATTATTTAGGAATTGCCATCACAAACATGGAACAAAGAATCCTATATTCGATTTCTGGTCCCACCGAACTAGAGACCAGGTGTGTTGGTTGATCCTGGTCAGGGTCTGGTTACACCTGTTGTTTGGTATTTCATTATGAGTGCTGCTTCCTTCCACCTTTTCACGTTCAAAGTGTCTCTCTTTTGACGCTAAATTTGATGCTGAATGTGATCACTGTACTGTAATCCAATTGACAGCTATGTCTCCTTAAGTCCTGCACTGGAAGTTAATCAGAATCCCTTTCTGCTGGAAGGAGGAAGAGAGCATAAAAACCAGAAGTGTCTGAGCTCACTCTTTCCCAATTTCTCTCCTAGTGCATATTACTCCCCAGAGAGAGGAGAGATTAGAAATTACCAGAAAGGACTGAGGGACTCTCAGACTTAGAACTTGCTTCTCAGGCCTTAAGATGCCTAGGAGAATCCCAAGCCTTGGCTGGGAACTTTCAGGATACCGCATGGCTTGGCCAACAGAGTAGCATCACACTGTGACCAGATTTCTCTCTCACAGCCTGGAAGTTTCCTACACTTCCTCCACTCCCTTATACAATTTTGGGAAGAAGAAAAGAGAGAAGAGAGATCCCTGAAGGAGAATTAGATCTTTTTTATCAAAAGAGACAGAACTAACTCTGAATGGGATATCTTAAGTGTCTCCTCATCTGCTAACAGCCAGATGGACACTTCAAGAAAAATCAGATCAGTTATAGGAAATGTTTACCCCCACATCTAAGTAGGGAGGGTAAATATGATCCCAACCATACTTACATCCTCAGTGCTAAGTGCAGGACCAGGGCAAGGTAACGCCTCAGCAAATATTTGTTGAATAAAGATTCTAACTTCAAATCATAAAAAAGGACAATAAAACCTTAGACTGTTCTGGTATAATCTTACAGAAATATTAAAATACTTCCCAAAGTAACATTTATAACTACAGCTACCATAACATGTAGCAGAAAAAAAACCAACAAAATCTCTTTGGATAGTGATTTGTCTCTCTATGGCATAATATTACAAGTCGGTCTCACACATTACAAGAATTTAGCCTTCCTTTATGTCATTTTACATAAACTACTGCCAGAGGCAACTAATGGATTATAGTGATCTTACTCAGATAAGGAAGTCCTAGTGTCCCAGTCTTCACTAACTGAGCAAAATACATTTCG
>RJWT010039365.1:0-12687 GCA_004365215.1 Cuniculus paca | reverse complement strand
AATGAATGTTTCTCCTTTTCCCTATCCCAGTTGTTCTTTCCTTTTGAGCAGTTTCAAGACTATATATATGATAGATAATTATACTACCAATCTCTGTTAGTTCATCAAAAATAAGTTTGTCCTTTCATTGTTTGATTGATCACTTTTTCATGCCTGTATCTCTTTCTTTTTATTTTAAAGAGAATAAAACAGAACAAAACAAAATGGAGTAGAACAAAACAAAGCAGATCAGAACAGAACAATGCAAGCAAAACAAGACAACAAGAAATCAATAGCTACCATCATGTCTCTTATTTTCTTTGAAATAGTTGTTCAACACCATATCGTTTCCCTAGTGTAAGAAACGTGTGTATATCTTGTAATCTGAACAACTACTTTAAGATAAAAATAGGCAATATATTAACCATTGTGAATCTCCTATTTTGTTTTGAAATTCTGTACCATTATTTTATTCCTTTTTCATTTAAAAAATGTTACATTGTAGCTCTGTAAGGACTATAATTTGAAAATTTATCAAATCAATGCAAGAATGAACAGAAACTACTCACAATTTTCCATACCTTTAAGTGCCAGTGATTTAGAGTTAATATCCTTAGTACTTTCCACAAATTATAACATACTTCATATTTTCTTTTTATATTTTATTTCCTTTTTTTATATTTTCTGGATGGAGGTTTTGTTTTTAAGAACTGAACTGAGCCACATCAAAACAAGAATTGAACTTTGAAATAAATGCATTTGCTGGGTTAGAAGCTAGCATAATACCCTTTTGATGGTTAAAGAAATATTAGACTAGCCTTCAATATAATGCAGGGTATATTGTACTTCTGTCTGCAGTAATAGACAGACACTGAACCTACTTAGGGTTACCATTACCATTTATCACCAGCTACAGTGATCTTTTTTCACATATCATCAGTATTTCACACCACTGATTCCGTATTGGAGAGTTTATTTTTTCTCTTGTGTTGTGTTCTACCTATTCTTCTAAGATTCTTTGTTTGAATTTTCCCCTCTGACTCTTCCCCAGTGTTTTACTTACTTTTCTCCTTGCTGAGGCAAAATAACCAGTGCCCAAAGTTAAGACAGGAAATGTTTATTTAGCTCATAATTTGTAGAGCTTTTAGTCCATAATTGACTGGCTCCAGGGTAGAATGGCTTCACAGAAGACAGCAATTCATGGCAGGCAGAAGACAGCAAAAGGAACAATAGCAAAAAGGGAGAGAGAAGCCTCTTTCTGTCCCTTATAGTGTATGTAGGCTACTGCCCTAGGACAAGTGAAGCACTCACATCCATAATCCCATCTTTGGACCATTAATCAATCACAAACTCTAGATTCAGTCACCTGTGAAATCCTGCCCCCATGACTATATGGGGCTTTCAGGGGAACATGTAGACACAAACTATAACACACAAGGACTCTCATTCTCTTCTTGGTACATTTTACTTGGCAACATGACCTCAAGTAGTATCTCCCAAACTATATCCCCAACCCACACCTCTCTCCTCCTGAAAGTCTGTCTAAAAGTATATCTAACACAGAATTCAAAAATACTTATCAGTTAGCTTCATCAATGGTGTTAAAATTATTCCCCTTTTTTCTAGAAATATCTTCTCAAAATAGTGTAAACTCCTTTCAAGTGTTTTTCATCATAATTACTTTATGATAATTATCCCTATGTGCTTTGTCTTTAAGAGTAGGATATATCTCATTTCTGTTCATATTTTTAACTTAACACAGTATATAACACATAAGAATTTAGATATGCATTGTATGTATGAAAAGGCCTTTTACTTACTGTATATCAACATGGTCCTAAATTCAATTCTTTCCTAGAAAGAACTCATGAGCAACCTATTAAAAAAAAACGCACTTATGAAGCATATACTCTACATGAGGAGCACAACTCTGAAGATTCAGGCATGAATAAGTCATAGATCTTGCCCTTGAGGAGCTCATAGTCGAAGAAAAGAAAAAATAACCGTCCCGTAATGTATATCCATAGTGTATTTGCTTCAAGAGGAAAATTATTTTCTATTACAAGAATCACTTGCCACAAGCAGTAAAGTCTTGTCTTAATTTAAATCCTCAGATGGATACCCATCACATAAATGACAACTTAGGGAAGTACTTCACTTTGGAGTGTATGCCAGGATTTTGAATTTCAGCCTTCCCTAAGCCCAGTTCAGTGGATTATAGTGGATTGATTCTCACATCAGAAAAAGCACAAAGCTATACATACTTAACCTTTGTAACCAGCTACTGCAGGAAAAATAATAAGCAAGTCTTAGGAGGGGAAACGAATTGCTTGAAATTCTGCAGTTCTTTTAATCCTGTGAAAGATAGAAAAAATAAATCAATAAATAATAACATCAAGAAGTATAAATATTTTATAATGATTTAAAAACATTAGAAAAAAAGTAATTGTTTCTGGCCGCTGTTTCTCTTTAAAAGTAATAACGGACTATATCTTTACTCCCCAAACTAGGCCATGAGTCTGGCCTGGGTTTGTGTCCCTTCACTGAGAGTAAAACATTCCAACAAAAAATAAATTGAAAAATAAGTCCCTGTCAACAGACTTTCTCCCAAACTTTTTTTTTTTTACGACCTTGCGCTTGCCGGGCAGGCGCTTAGACCGCTGAGCTAGATCCCCAGCCTTGTCTCCCAAACTTTTTCAAATTAAAAATATTTACATTCTAAAAATCATGTCTTAAATATATCCACATAGTAGGGCTTTCTCCCCAAAACTTGTAAGAATGACTGAAATGAATGACTGAATGATTTGTGTTCGATGAGGAAAAGGTGACTTGCCCCCTCAAAACATTGCTATTTTTTTATTACCATATTATGTTCACCTAAATATAATGCATTCTGCCAAAGAATTTGACTAAAGTAAGTTCAAGAGCAATCAGTTTTGTCTTTTATGTAGTTAAGCATTTCCACAACTTAGAATTTTTGAATGCTTTTCCATGATTGGTTTGATGTAAAAGGTAATATTATTTACTTTTAGGAAAAAAGATGCTATAATACTGTTTAATTTTAGGTATGAAAAAATTGCCTGTTCAAATATGAAGTCTTTAATGTATTTATGCTCAAAATTCTTCAGTATATGATTTTTCTTAAATTGTTCTTGACTTAGTATGTGTACTTTTAAACTGAAAAGTTTGAAATTTAGGTCAGAGGCAGGTTTACTGTAAGTCCATGTATGTCTTTTCTAATAATTTAAAAACACTGGAAAAAAGTGATTGGTTCTGGCCACTGTTTCTCTTTAAAAGTAATAACACACTAAATTTTTACTTCCAAAACTAGGCCATGAGTCTGGTTTGGGTTTGCGTCCTTTCACCGGGATTAAAAACCAGTACAAGGCTTCAACCCAGGGTAAGCCCCACTCACATCATAATAATTTAGGAGGAAAAACAGATTTACCCGCAGGTAAGTAGAGTGAGCTGTAATAAATATAGGTAGAACTGTATTTATCAGTGACTGATGAAAACTGTTTAAATTATTGAAATTTTGACCAAGGCATATACAATGAGAAATACTTTGAAATGACTGTCAGAGATTGCTTCTCAGACATATAAATTTTAGGTGCCATGGATTTTCACTGCTCAAATTCCTTTCATTTCATGTGTTGCTTTCTCAGGCATAGTGAGCAACCAGACTTAACTTTTTCAGGATCTTTCATTTTCATGTTCACCCACTAAGTAAAGAGAATCTGAAATGATTGTTCCATTTTTTAAGTGATCCTTTTAAAGAGGTAAACATATGACACTAGAAATTTAAGTCTGGTAGACAGGAAAATTGAGGTCCCTGTGTACTCTAGGATCACCTCTTCTTCCATACGCTAGGAAGCTGAGGTTTGAGTTGGAACGATGAGACTTGGAAGCTATCTTTCTACCTCTTTCTCTTCGTCATTTTAACTATAACATTTAGATTCAGAAAACCAGGTACAGCAAATGCATATTTAATAAATTATTATAAAACAAACATTCTTAGACCCACCACTTAGATCAAACAGTAGGCCTCGTAAGCTACCACCAAAGTTCTTTCCCATGCTATTCCAAAACAGTAACAGAGGCTGTACCTACCTCCAAATTTCACAACAGTCTTGATGTTCATGTAGTACTGCCTGTAGTAGCATTAAAAAACGAAAGAATAAACATGCTAGAAAGGGGGAATAAAAACAAGAGATTTTCAGTGGAATACTACAGAGCAGTTAAAATGATTGAGACCAAATCATCCAAGTAATGCTTAATGAATGCACACATATATTCCTGGTTTCTGGGGATATAAGGGTGAGAAAAATAAATAAAATTCATGTCTTTTTAGAGCTGACCTTCTAATTGGAGAGACAGAAAACAAAAAGAATAGCAAAATAATATGTAGCATCATTTGTAGCTGATGGAAATTGACTAAGCAATATAAATAGATGAGAGCAGAGAAGGAAGGAATAGAGGGGTGCTGTCCAAGGAGGGCCTTCCAAGGCCATAAGCATTTGAGCAGAATGGAATGAGTTTTGGGAAGAGAATTCTCATCACAATAACAGCAAGGTACAGAAATTCTGGCATAAGAGCAAGAAGGAATAGTAGGAAGATGGAAGGAGATATATTTAGGAAGACAAAGTGCAGATCATGTAAGACATTGGATTTTAACATTTTGTTTTCACTGGGAAATTATTGGAAGGCTTAAGCAAGAAAATGGTCATCATATTAATGTTTTCAAAGATCATACTAGAAACTAAGAAAAGGAGTAATGTTTAATAAGTCTTGCTGTAAGCCCGAAGAAAGAGGGTGGACAGAAGTTCTATACAGAATGTTAGAGAAGTTCTCCCAGGCACACTGCTGATTTAAAATACAAAAAGCAAAATATTTTCAAATGATGATCCTAGCAGTATAAAAATAGTCAAATTAGTGTTTTCAAATCACACAATATAGATGATCTGTGCATGACTCTGTGTGTGTGAGTGGTACAAATTTAAAAGACTCTCCGGAGAGATGTGGATGAAAACATAAACGAGAGAAAGAACTCTGGGAGGATGGAGTGGGTTTGACTATGGGTGGGAGTGAGCCACTTCTGTGTGAGTTATTTTTGCAGCAACAACGTATTCATTTGTTGATTGCATATGAAGTACAAATTATAAGAATTATAAATCTGAATCAAGCAGTTAGTGAATTGTTTACAAAAAAATTACAAAAATTTTTATACTGCTACCTTACAAAAATAAATATTAATTCAAATAGATGTCTTCTGCATGACCCGGAAACAAATACTTTCTTCAAGGGAGACCCACATAACTAATATCTAATAAGACAGGTTCTCAAATTTGGAAATAGCCATGGGACTTTTAGAAAACAAAGATTCCACTAATCGAGTTGGCTATCTCTTCTGGATCCTGCAAAGGTCTTTTTAGGAGAATTCCAGATGTACATGTACCCAAGGAAACATTTGTTTGAATTATTTGACTTCAAATAGCATCATATATATCAATATGTATATATTTATATATTATAATTTTTTTCAGAGTTCAAAGCAGACTTTGTTATATCCCATGCCTGAATTTTCTGGATTGGTTGTTACCACCATTGAATGATACAGAATATAGAGCGTGAGGAGAAGAACCTCAAGCTCAGAGATTATGTCAGATTTGCAAAGCAGGAAGAGCAGTGGCCTGAACAGAATATCTTGGGTACAGACAATGCAAAAGACTAGTAGCTGGCAAAGACCCAAGACCAGGAAGATAAAGGCTATAGAGTTACACTCTTTTATTGAATCATCATCAATTTCTCCTTCCAAACAAAACTTTGACTTCATTTTGAAGAAATAACTCTATTAGAATCATTGCAAAAGTCAGTAACTTTGGGGACTATGCTTTGGGTGAATATGTGACACAAATTTATCCCTGCAATTTAAAATACAGAGAAGCACACACAAAATGAAATGTCTAAAGTCCTCATTGCTTCCATAAATGTGTCCCAAACAATTGGGACTGCGTTGCCACTCTGCTTCTTACACATTTGGGTTGCCTTACTTTCCACATCATTTCTCTGTTCTTCCATTTTTTTCAGTGAACCACTGATACCCTTCCAAGAAATTTCATTTGGCTTAAATGTACTAAAGATGACTTTCTGTTGTGGCAATTAAGGATCACTGGATGGGTCAGTGAAGAATTTCCATCAAAAGTTAGATGAGAAAATTTGAAAGGAAAATGTAAATACAAACTTGATATTGCAAGCATGTTGAACATGAGCAAGTCAGAGCTGACAGGAAGAAATCAAATAGTAATTGTGCTGCTAGTAATGTGATGTGATAAAAACAGGTTATTGGTGAGTGAATGAAAGTGTGTCTCAAATTCTCTCACCTCAGTCTCCTACAACTGAGAAATTTCCATAAACAGATGTGCAGGCTACAAATGTAGTTAGTGTTACTTTCCGCTATGCAATATCATAAGCATTGCTGAAGAAACTGTTCATGCAATATAATTATCAATGTAGTCCCCATAAGCTCATGATTTGTTCCAATCTTATCCCTAGGAAAAGAAATGGAATAGGATTTCCCAAGCTACAAGTAACATTCATTATTTTTATACAAAGAAACTATGATATATTTTTCTAAAATGAAAGTGTGACCTAAAAGTAACTAGCTAATGTTACAGAACAGGATTTAGAAATGTGCTATTGTTAATATCCTGGGAGTCAAGCCTGTTGACTATTTTAGGATATGACATGGAGACAACATATTGAAATGCTCTCCATTCTAGAGCAGTCATTTCTTCCTTTCTATTCTCATGACTTCTTATTATTTTCTCCTTGTTCTATGTCCCCACAAGTTAAAGATACAGCTCCAACTCTCAGGTGCAATAAATGTGTCTTTATTTTTATAGTCATATTTAAATCTGTATAGCTCCTCCTACCATCTGAATATAAACTATTCCATCTTAGTTACTATGAAAATATGCATCCTCCTACCATTGGCTACACAAGAAACTGCAGTTTACATGTTGGTAACCGAGAAAGGAGAATGCTGCCTGTTTGAGTGTAGTCTTGACTGTCTGTCCCTTGGATGCCTCTAATTGGCTCATAAGACTTACAGATAGGCTTCACATCACGTCCTTCCTTCTGAGAGCCAGAACTACTCCTAGCTGTCACTGAGTCCTCAATCGCAGTTCTTTAAATAAACTTGCACTTCATATCCAGGCACTTCAACCTCTTCTACTCCAAGATTTTACTCCACTCCTTCCTTCTATCCCAGTCAATGTAGTCCCCTTGTGTCAAACTTTAAAACTATAGCAGTGATTTTATTTCTTGTAGATGGAGTTAGTCAAGAAATGCCAATACCAGTAGCTTCATTTTTCATGATATCATCCTTTAATCAATAACTGATATAAAATGTAACTAGTTGTGCCATAATTCTTTTTTGTTTTCTTATGACTTGAGGAATAAGTTTGATATACGTTTATGCACTCAGTTCCCAATTCCTGAACCTAGTGAGTTCTCAGGAAATGTTTATCAAATAAAATATCACAAAAACTCACTTTGTAGACCCATCTTAATGTCTTTTTGCTCAGTTCCTGAAAATAGATTTTGTGCGAAGTCATAAAAATGCATTGATGAGTATATAGTATCCTCAAACCAAGATTTCTGAGTACTTTTCAATAATTGAATTCTGATGAACAGCTTAAAGCTTGCATAGTTTTCCCTCAAATACTCTCTAGAGACAGCTGGTGCTCATTGGGGTTCACAGGCTTCGTTGCAAGTTCACTTTCCTGTCTTCAGTCTGAATGTATTGACCAAAATGAAGAGGAGGGAGATGAAGTATGGGTTAAACAGGTCAAGTCTGGAAGCAGCAGCACAGTCTTTGCATGAATTGTTAAATATTAGGGTTCACATTCAGTCTAGGCTATGCCAGGCTTTTCTTCTAAAAGGAAAATTGTCAGATGGGCACAAGATGGCATTTAATGACTAAAGTTCTATGATCATTTCAATCAGTGTGGGAGCTTCAACAAGTCTATTGTGTATGTTATGCATCATTTCTTTCTCTGGATAATGGAGCCTATAAACTGCTGTCTCAATGAAAAAGGATGACAAATATCTTTGGACTTTCCACATATTTAACAGCACTTACACCATAGTGGAGGTTTAATTGAAATGAGAATTTGGATTTTCTAAATTAAAATGCAATAAAATTAAGCTTGGACATTTTTCTATTCTACAACTCAGATCCCCAAAGACTTGGCATGGTGACCAGAACTAATTCTTTGCCTCAACCTGGAGCCCCATCATAGTTCATAATCTTAAGCTCTCCAGGTGCACCATTTCTTGTCTTCCAAGAGATCCTTACTGTCCCAGATTATTTTCCTCCAGTTCCTCTCTAGAATACAAGTTGCTATTACTTATTACTGTTGATTATAACAATGATTATTGCTCACTACAGAAGAAAATGGTAGGCATTTAAGATGACAGTTTTACAATCCTAAAGATGGTGACAATTATTTGGTGAAAATTTTAGACTATGCAATTGGTACGCAGAGTAGAGAAATCACATGGTGATTTCACCAGACATATAGTAGGTGGTGGTAAAAATGCTTAAGATTTAGCTCTAGAAAACATTTTATTGTATGATGTGAGTAGAAAATGAGGAAAAGTTTTTTATTTGAATAAGTGGCATTATATGTTTATAGAAATATATGTTTAAGGATTAAATGTTTCATTTTCATTTTTCAAAGATCATTTCATCAATTATCTAATTTGATTCTTACTCATAAGTTAGTCAAGATTAAGTAAAATAATTTTAGTAGGTGAGAAAGCTGGATCTTAAAATTTTTAAAAATGAAAGCACTATTTTTAGCTTTCTCTTTGTTACATATTGGGAACTGGCACTGTAGGTTTATTGTCTTGTTCAACACATCTAAGGGATGCAAGTGGGAAGACTAGCATGATCATCACACCTATACTTACTATGAGATAGGAGCCAAGTGGGATATCTTAGCTAAACCTAAATTTCCTCAATTCAAAACTCATAGTATACTCTTATAAATGCTTTATAACTCTTTGGTGCTGTGTTTGAACAAGGAACTCTCTAATTTATTAAATTATTCAACTCTGAGCAACTCTGTTAATAAACTGATAAATAATCTAGTTCCTTGATTAGTCTTACCATCTCTGATATGAATATTATTTAATAAATTACATGCATTTACTCAAAAATATTTACTAAGCTGCTTTTATTTTCAGGAAATGATAAACAAAACAGGCAAAATTTCTATTCTCTTGACATTTGTGTTGTAGTAGAGGACATTAAGTAGTGGCCATATCAAGCATAGGTTGTTAGGTCCTGATGATTTGAAGAGAAGAAGTTATCCCTACATAACTGATATAGGGATAAAATTATTACATGGTGGCAACATGTAATCCAAATGCATGAGCATCAGCTTTACCCAATGAGGGAAGCTTTATGACAGGTGTGAATGGGCACTTTCAAACATGGGTCTGGGCTAAATTGTGACAATGATTGATTTCAATGTTTGCTTTCAGAAAGGACCAGAGTCATGCTGTTCTTAAGTTTCAAGTCAGAATTTAAGTAATTAAATCATATAACATGAGGCAGACCATTTAAAAAATTTTAGATCGACCTCTTGATATGAAGTTTGCATTGCAGAGTTATCATCAATTAAGGCTAGAATCCAGGCTTATTTTTGCATACCCAATCCTATTAAAGGCTTAAATGAAGGACCAGAATCTATATAACTATTAAAAGAAAAGTGAATTACGTCTTGAGATTTAACTTGCTTATGATGTTTTTCTTTTGGGGTAAGATACCAAAAGCACAAGGATAAAAATAAAACATACATAAATAAGATTACAACAAACTGAAAAACTACTCCAGAGCAAAAAGGAAACTATCAACCTAATAAGGGTATAACCTGGGAAATGAGAGAAAATATTTGCAAATCTTATATCTAATAAAAAGTTAAGATGCAAACTACCTAATGAACTCAATTTAACAGTTAGAAAACGAATACATCAGTCTAGTTAAAAAGTGACAAAAGACCTGAAGTGACAGTTTCAAGATAATTTACAAATGATCTACAGGTGCATAAAGAATGTTTAACATTAGAGGACATGAGAGAAACACAAGTGAAAGCCACAGTGAGATGTCACTACACAACTTTTAGCAATGGCTTTTATCAGAGACAAAGCATTACAAGTGTTGGTAAAGATGAGAAGAGAAGGAATCCTTAAATACTTTCCATAGAATATAAATTTGAATAGCCATTATAGAAAGCACCCAAAATTTCCTAAAAAACTGAAAAGCAGAACTTCCAATCATACTGTATACATAAGGCACACTGTCAATGTGTTTAAGTTAATTCTTAGAATTATTTGTCAAGATTTTAGGACAAGTTTGTTTGACTTAAAGTAAGAATTGCATTATTAGCATTGAACACTTTTGTGAGTTCACAAATGTGTTCTTGAAGAAAACATTAAAATGTGGAACTCTATAGTTTTCTAAGATTTTTTTTTTTGCTTTCTTAGTGTGAGTACTTGGGAGGAGAAAATGATATTATAAAGAATTGAAAATTCATTAAATAGGGTAATATAAACCATGGTGATGAAATATATACACACTCAAGTGAAATTACTTGATATGCTCATTTGAATAACTTTGAATTCAAGCCATTATACTCTGGTTTCTCTTCAGATCATCTAAATATTTCACGTTTTACAAAGCAAATATAATTATATTTATAATTAAATATCAGTTGCACTGTATATATAGATATAGACATAGATATGCAGTAAAACACGTATCTTGGTGTTTCTCTTCTCTTCATGATAGTGTGAGTCACAATAGCCAAGATATAGTTTGTCAGTCTGTTTTCTGTTACTAATAACACAATAACACAGATTGGGTAAATTTTAAAGAGTGTTCTTTTGACTCTGGCCCCAAGGTCAGCCTTCTTGGTAGCATAGTCCTATGGCACCACAGGTCATTTATGGCATAATGAGAGCATTGAGCGTGTTAGCTGCTATGTTTTGTGCCTACATGCCTCACCCCCAAGCTTCATGTGGTCATAGGACTTTTTCATAAGGGGCTGAACCTAGAGTGTACAATGCTTGGGTTAAGGGTATGGGATTAGTCCAGATTGGTTTGACATAGTTCTGGCTAGGATTGATGATGTGAATGCTATACTCTCCCCAGGGCTTCTAGTCTGCATGTAACATAAGGGACAGAAAGAGTCTTGTCTCCCTTCTCTTGTCACTTTGCTACCTTTTGGCCATTATGAACTGTTCCCTGATTTGGAATGAATTGATTATGGACTGAAACCTCTACAAACTGTAAGTTAAATAAAGCTTTCCCCGTTTACCTTTGGGTGAAAGTATAGGGCATTCTGTGTCGGCAATCACAGAAAAGTAAGTAAGACTCTAGTTAAATTGCTTTGTTGCAGACTCACCGATTAGATAACTCATGTAGCCATTAGTATCATGAACAGATTGATTTGTTTATGAGAACAAAGTCCTTTAATCACTTCTTAAAGTCCCAATTGGTATCACCTCTTAATTTCTCATAGTGTGTATTAAATTTCAACATGAATTTTAGAGGGAACAAATCACATACTGAAATAATAGCATAGGAAATAAATATTTTTATGAAAGAAACAGTAAAGAAAATGTGATTTTGCACACATACACACATACACACATACACACAACAGAATGGTTTCGTCCTTATAAAGGAAGACAGTTTATCATCTGTGGAAACACAGATGAAACTAGAGGGCATTATGCTAAGAAAAATAAGCCAGGCTTGATCTTGCTTATATGCAGAATCTGAAAAAGCAAACAGTTATAAGGGATTGGAAGGTGAAAGAAATGGAGAGAAGATGATCAAAGTGTCAAAACTTTTATCAACAAAAACGGAACAATTTCTGAAAACTAGAAGTACAATACATTGAGAAAAGTCAATTATATTGTATTATAGACTAAGAAGGTACCACATCAAAAAACAAAATAAAAATGGTAACTACATGAGGTAATGGATGGATTAACTAGTTTGACTGTGGTAATCATTTCACAGTGTGTGTGTGTGTGTGTGTGTGTGTGTGTTTACATCTTAAATATATGGAATTTTTATCTATTAACTACACTTCAATTAAACTACAGAGAATGATATTCTTTGCCTCTATTATGATACCGTAGGTGGTAGTACCAAATAGTTCCTATAAATTTCAATAACAGACCATTACTTTCTTAAATTGCATAAATGACTGCTTTACAATATGCATAACTGAAAAATTAACAATTAACATAATAAAACAAAACAAAAGTTTGAAGAATATCATCAAAATATGCCTCAGTTTATTGAAATTCTAAAATTGTTAAAGATGAAAGTATACTAAATGCTCAACACGCTGGAAAATTATTGTGAGTTGAAATAAACAAACACCTTCCTATTAAAAACAACACAAGAGAATACTACCATAGGCCAAACTCTCTGGAATTAAGTGATGGCAAATTAGATGCCAAGAACATGTCACAAGTAGAAAAGATGCAATTAAATACATAAAATACTCTGTTAATAGTTCCTTGTTGAACTCAGGTTCTTGTTTTACTAGGATTCAAGACTTGCTTATATTTTTTTACTTTACAGGATACCTGAGAGCATCACTGACCTTGGAAGAACTCGAT
>RJWT010039364.1:0-12687 GCA_004365215.1 Cuniculus paca | reverse complement strand
AGGCAGGAGGATCGCCACAAGTTTGAGATCACTCTGGGTCACATGGTGAGTTCCAGGCAACCCCGTCCACAAAAACATCCCTCCCTTCAAGCAGCGAAGTGGAATAGGTTTTTGGGTATTTTAGTTTTAATGTCAGGCCCCCCCCCCATCAAACTGAAAAACCCGGAAGTACTTGTTGACCTAGGAATCCAGTGGGGTGCAGATCCACCCCAATCAGGACGGAGAGATCCCTCTGTCTGAGACACCTAGGAAGAAACTGACCCTCAAGCACGGGACCCCATCCGCCGAAAGCCACTTCCTATGCCAAGTCCGAAGAGCCTCGAGTCCAACAAACAAAATTCAAGTCTGGGGTGGTGGCACACGCCTGTAGTCCCAGCACTCTGTGACGCTGAGGGAGGAGGACCTCAAGTTTGAGCTCAGTTTGGACACTTTAGTGTCTTAGCAAGACCCTCTCTGAAAATAGAAAAAAAAATGCTAGGGAGGGACTGGGAAGTGAGTTCAAGGCCAGTCTGGACAGCAGAACAGACCCTGTTCTTTTCTTTTGTGGTTTTGTTGTTAGTTTTGTTTTATTGAGACAGGGTCTTGTTGTGCAGTCCAGGCTGGCCCTGAACTCACTATGTAGCCCAGGCTGGACTTGAACGTGTGGCAATCCTGCCTCAGTCTCTCAAATGCTGGCATTATAGACTTGCATCACCATGCCAGGCCAGGACCCTGTCTCAAAAAAAAAAAAAAGCAATAAATACATAAAAATAAATAAAACTTTAGCTTTGCCATCACACTGGTCACAGGTGCTTAGCAGTCACCTGTGGCTGTGACTTCAGTCACCCATGGGGGTCAGCAGGGCTCCTGAACATTTGCATCCAGCAGCACACTCCCACACAGCGCTACATACACACACCTGTGCATTGAGATCTGCCCACCCCAGCCCCTGCACCCTCGTCCAAGCGTCCCTCGAGAGGACAGCCAGGCAGCGACACAGACACACACACACACACACACACACACACACACACACACGGTGCTCTGCAGTGACTGGCCTGACCTGTTCACTGAACCATGGTCACCCTGGGGAGCAGGCAGAGGGACACGTGGTCCTGGTCACTGTGCTGCTGCCTGTGTGCCACCTGTCACCGCTGTCATATGCGTTCATGTCCAGCCAGTGTCAGGCGAGTCTGCAGTGTGCCGTGCACCCTCCTGCACGCAGGTGTCTGCAGGCAGCCAGGCCGTCCTTCACCAGCGCAGCTGGATACAGCGCGACTGGATTTCTCTGCTGGTGAGGACTGAACCCTGAGTTCAGCCCTTTTATTGAGCTATTGAAGTCTGAGTCAGAGGCTCAACCTAAGTTGCCCCGGGGGGCCTGTGCCTTGTGATCCTCCTGCCTCAGGCTCCCGAGTAGCTGGGACTACAGACAGGCGGCACCCCGTCTGGCAGCAACTGGGTATTAAGAGTGGAAATCTGGACTGACTCTCCGCACTGCAGACCTAAAAGGGGTAAGCGGTACTTGACAAGGGGGAATTCACTAGACTTCTGCTTAGTGCCAAGTCTTCCACCTGAGCCAGAACGCTGGCTTCCTGACAAACATCTTAATTTCCTTCTAGTTTCCTAAAAGTCTAAAAACTGCAGATGTATGACAGGTTCTTCTTTAAAAGGGTGTTGCAAGGGCCGGGGATCTAGCTCAGCGGCCTAAGCACTTGCCTGGCAAGTGCAAGGTCGTGAGTTCAATCCCCGGTACCGCAAAAAAAAAAAAAAAAAAAAATACAAAAGGGTGTTGCAGCGCCAGGCATGGTGGCACAGTCTGTAAAACCAGCACTCAGGAGGCTGAGTCAGGAGGATCACCACAAGTTCAAAGCCAGCCTGGGATACAAAGTGAGTTCAAGGCCAGGCTGAACTACATAGCGAGACTGTCTCAAAAAATCCAACCAACCAACCAACCAACCAACCAAAACCACAAACATAAAACAGGTGGTGCAGACTTCTGGAAGATAGTGCAATGGTGAATAGCAAAGAAACAACTTCTCCAAGATTTGGTGTCCAGATGCCAGAACATACCAGTGTGAGGAAGAGGGAGAGGGGACCCAGCAAGGATCTGAAGCAAGAATTAAAGCCAACGAGGGGAGCCAAGAGAGACCTCAACGCAGAACAGTGAAGTGGCAAGCGGTGGTTTCTCCAAGCCCTGACCCACCCTGGGGAGAGGTGGATTGAACCTGCATTTGCACAGGGACTTCTGGTAACCCCAGGGGCCTCTGCAGAGAAATGCACCAGTGGACTTGAGCAGTGGACTGCAGTGGCTGGAGTTATTCGATTCAGACGCCCCCCAGGAGAGGATGACTGGCCAGTAGCCATCTTGGAAAGAGGTCAGCTGAGCTCAGAACTCAAGAGTGGATGCGGGCTGGCTGCATCTGGTGGCTCCCAGTGTCAGGGTGTGCCAGAACCAAGTTCAAACTGGCAGGAGGTCAAGAAGCCCAGTTCAAGCCTGCAGGAGGCATTCAGTGTTGTGGGCTCCACAAATCAGGTGCCAGCCTCAGCCAGAAACCAACCTGAACTACACAGTGGGACGTGTGTAGTGCAATGGAATTAAAGGTGCAGGCTTGCTGGGATTATCCATTACCCTGTGTAAATCTACAGCTGGCTTGCTGGGATTAATCCATGGACCTGGGCTCTGTCTGCCCACTTTGTCTACCAGTGACAGCAGAGAGATGCCCTGATGTGGACATTGTTTTTCCTTTCTTTTGGGGGAGGGTACTGGGACTCAAACTCATGACCTTGTAGGTGCTGTGCCACTATGTCCCTGGCCCCTCCTTTTTTTAAAATTTTGTTTTCTTGTATTTGATATTATGTGTGAACACAGGTTCTAGTTTTGTTGTTGATCTGTTTTTATTTCTTCCCTCTTTACCCCCTCTTAATCTCTAATTTCCCAAAGTTTGAGTAATCTTCCTTCAGCCTTGCTTCTAATCTCTCCCTCTTCTTCTATTTCTCTATTTTCTCTTTCAGCACCAACGATCAAACTCATGACCTCACACTTGCCAGGCAGGTGCTTAGGCCACTGAGCTAAATCCCCAGCCCTTGTCTTTTTGAGACACGGTCTCGCTATGCCGTTCAGGCTGGTCTTGAGTTCACTTTGTAGCCCAGGCTGGTCTTGAACTCAAAATGATCCTCTTGCCTCAGCCTCCCAAGTGCTGAGATTACAGGCGTGTGCCACCAGGCCTGGCTTGTTTTTCTATTTTTTGCCCCTAATCCCTTTTACATTTTCTCCCCTGAAGATAAAATTACCATATTGAGGGAATATTTATTGTATACAATTTTCTGGTTCATTTTAGACTTTGTTATCTGTCTTGGTTACTTTTCTCTTGTTGCTGGAACAAAATACCTGACACCCAAAATTAAGGAAGGAAAAGTTTATTAAGCTCAGAGTTTGTGGAGGTTTCAGTCCATAATCAGCTGGCTCCAAGGCAGGGTGGCACATGGCAGAGGGCAATAGTTCATGGTGGCAGAAGAGCAAAAGCAACCAGAGCAAAAAGGGAGAAACGTGGAGAGAAGACTCTTTTTGTCCCTTATGTTGTATGTAGGCCACAGTCACCCTAGGGTGGGTGTAGCACTCACACCCATAATCCCAGCATTGGACCATGAATCAACCACAAATTCCAGAAGCCTGCCCCATGACTGCATGAGGCTTTGGGAGACATCCAGACACAAATCATGACATTAGCTAACCATAAACATAGTTCATTCAGTTAAAGGTGGCAAATTAATAGCACAATTTGTCATTTTCTAGGTTGTGTTTGATGCTATTGCTGATTGCAGCACTTTACTCAATGACACACTTGTTTTAATCAGTTGTTTTTCTTGGTATGCCAAGACTGAGACTGCCTAAGGGTTATAAACAATACCATTGGCCAAATGCCACAGAACCAGGGGCTGGGTCAAAAAGGTAGCAACTTTTTTTTTTTTTGCAGCATCAGGGATTGAATTCATAACCTCACGCTTGCCAGGCAGGTGCTTAGGCCACTGAGCTAGATCCCCAGCCCTTGTCTTTTTGAGACAGGGTCTCACTCTGCCATTCAGGCTGGCCTTGAGCTCACTTTGTTCGAGACCAGGCTGGTCTTGAACTCACAACGATCCTCCTGTCTCAGCCTCCCGAGTGCTGGGATTACAGGCATGCGCCACCAGGCCTGGCTAGGTAGCAACCTCTCATGCCCAATAAACTGAAGAGCAGGATCTTCCAACAGGTTCAAAAATTAAAAGCCAGCTATACCTGAAGACATCTTTGAGAAGTAGTCATTTCCTAAGGGTTTTCAATACTAGCACTAAAGCTACCCACCATAAGGAATTTACAAGCACCAACTTATGAATTAAACTAAAAACAAAAGACAGAACCCCAAAAACCAAGACAATGAGAAGACAAGATGCAACCCCAGATTTCCAGCTCACCAAAGCAAACCCAGGGAGCGATGAGGTGGAACAATTCAAAAGTCCCTCACCTGGACTCTCTGAAGTGGTAACAGTGTAAGTAACAAAGCAGTTCAATGAGTTCTAGAAAAAAAATCAAATCAGAAAGAATCTCACAGATAACTACAGAGATGGTGACCATAATGAAAGACATGCTTGGTGACTGTAGAGCAGATACAGATAAAAAAACAGAAGGGGCTAGGAAAATGATGGAAACAATGGGCACCTATTGGAAACACAGGAAAGAGAGGTAATCCATGAAACAGATTCAAACAGATATCCAGGAGATTAAATTTCCACTGAAAATACTTTCAGCAGAATAAACCAGTGTGAGGATAATCTCAAATACAGAGGACAGGACTGTGGTTAGTGATCATGGAAAAAAAAGATTTCTTAAAAATAGCAAGGGACCACAAAAAAATCCAAGAACTGCTAAATGATGCAAAGAATAGCGTAAGATTGATCAGAGTTGATGAAAAAGCAGGACATGGTGCAAATGACATAAAAAACCTGCTCACAGAAGTTAGAAGTCATGGCAGAAAATGTCCCAAGCAGGGAAAAAGAATTCGATATACAGCTAAGTGAGGTATACAGAACTCCAATTAGCCACGATAAAATGAACAAACAAAAAACTACACCAAGGGATATAATAGTCAAGAGTCCAGAAATTCAGCACAAGAACAGAATCTTCAAAACTTAAAGAAAAGAAACATTACCTATAAAAGGAAGCCTGTCAGAATCACGGTAGACTTCTCAAAACAAACCCTCAAGTCAAGAGCTTGGAGTGAAGTATCTGAAGCTCTAAAAGAAAACAACCCCCAGCTCAGACTGATGTACCCCACAAAATTATCTTTTAAAACTGATGCGGAAATAAGAAACTTCCATGACAAAGAGCATGTGAGGAAATTCATGAATACCAAGCCAGTACACCAAAATGTTCTGAGGACAATCTAGGAAGAGATACCCAGGACTACCACTCTATAAATCCCTACAGAATGAATCCATCAGGAAAGGGGAACAATTAAATAGAGCAAGGGGCGGGGGGAAGGAACCAACAACAGCAAAAAAACATGACAAGGATAAGTCAATACATATCAGTTGTAACCATCAACATAAATGGTCTCAATTCACCAATCAAAAGAAACAGATGGGTAGAATGGATCAAGAAGCAAGATCCCACAATATGCTGCACATAAAGAAACACATTTAACTTAAAAAAGAAATTCACAGACTGAAAGTCAAAGAATGGAAAACAATACTCCATGCAACAGGAACCTGGAAAAAAGCAGGGGCATCCATTCGTTTTGTAGACAAAGTGGATTTCAAGTCAAGACGGAATAAGAGAGACAAAGGAGGTCACTACATCCTTGCAAAGGGAATGTCCCAAGAGGAAGAGGTAACAATCAGAAATATACAGGCACCAAATACCAGGCTACTCAACTATATAAAACATATTAATGAACATGAAAAATCAAATAAGCACTAATAAATTATAATGAGGGACCTCAATAGCCTACTGTCACAAAAGAAAAATGGACCAAAAAAAAATCAATAAAGAAATGTCAAGGCTGACCAAAACTTAGAACAAATGGACTTAGTAGATGTCTACAGTGTTCCACCCCACGACATCAGAATACATATTCTTCTCAGCTGTACATGGGATGTCCTCCAAAACAGACCACCATATGAGCTGATAAAATATGCTTAAGTAAATGCAAAGGAACTGAATTATCCCATGCATATTATCAGTCCATACTGCAATGAATACTGGAAATCAATAGCAAAAGAAACCACAAATACTTCATATATTCATGGAAATTATATAACACTCTCCTGAACAACTAATGGGCCACAGATGAAATTAAAGAAGAAATTAGACAGTTTCTACAATTAAATTATCATGCCAATACAACATACTGAAACTTATGGGACACAATGAAAGCAGTCCTACAGTAGTGAATTCTCATGTCAGGGAAACAGAATGATCTCAAACAACCTAATGTTGAACTTGAAACTTCTAGAAAAACAAGTCAAGCCCAAAGATTATATTAGTGAGGAAATTATAAAGATGAGAGCAAAAATTAATGCCATGGACACTAAGAAAAAAAAAAAGAGTTGGTTCTTTAAAAGATTAAGTAAAATCAACAAATCCTTAGCTAACATATCAAAAAAAGGTAAGAAAATGGTCAAATTCATGTAATTAGGAATGAAAAGGGTGACAACGGATCCTGCAGAAATCCCGAAGATCATTAATACCTACTTTGAGAACCTGTATTGTAATATAATGGAAAACACAGAAGAAATGGACAGATTCCTAGATACATACGAATCATCGAAGTTGAATCAAGAAGATGCAAAGATTCTAAATAAATCAAAATCAGTCACTGAAATTGGAGAGGTAATTAAAAACCTAAGAACAAAGAAAAGCCCAGGCCCCAATCCATTCACTGTTGAATTCTACAAGAAATTTAAAGAAGATCTAACACTGCTACTTCCCCAACTTTTTAACGAAACTGTAAGGGGAAGCGATACTCCGAAATTCATTCCTGGAAGCAAGCATTACCCTGATATAAAACTAGGACCCAACCAAAAAATAAAGAACTGCCGGCCAATCTCCCTTATGAACACAGACACAAAAATCCTGGCAAACAGGGTGCAGCATGACCAGGTAGGATTCGTCCTTGGGCTACAGGGATGGTTCAACATATGCACATTTGTAAATGTAACACAGTATATTAACAGAGCCAAGGACAAAAACCATATGATCATCTCAACGGATACAGAAAAATTGTTTGACAGAGCCAAATACCCATTCATGATAAAAACCCTATAGAGTTAGAATAGATGGTCTTTATTGCAATCTGGTAAAAGCCATCTATGACAAACCAACAGTCTATATCATCAACTAAATGATCAAAAAGTAAAAACTTTCACTCTAAAATCAGGAACAAGACAAGGATGTTCACCATTACCACTCTTATTCAATATAGTTGTGGAAACATTAGCTAGAGCAATGAGATAAAAGAAAGAAAAGGAATAAGGATAGGAAAGGAAGAAGTGAAATCATCATTTGCAAAAGTGAAATTATCATTATTTGGGGTCTACATAGAAGACCTCAAAAACTTCACTGAAAGGCTTCTTGATTTAATAAACAAATTCAGTTGCATAGCTGGATACAAAGTCAGCACTCAAAAATCATTTTCACTTCTGTACATAAGCTCACTGCAAGAGAAACTGGGGAAACACCTTTGATAACAGCATCCAAAAACAAACAACAACAACAAAAAACAAGAATAGCTAGGAATCAATTTAACAGAGGAAGTAAAAGACCTTTATATTGAAAATTACAGTACTCTGAAAAAAGGAAATCAAAGAGGATATCAGAAAATGGAAAGATATTCCTTGTTCCTGGGTAGGAAGAACCAATGCAGTAAAAATGGCCATACTTCCAAAATTGTTAACACAGATTTCATGGCAGCCAGGCATGGTGGCACACAGCCAGGTGTGGTGGCGCACTCCTGTAATCCCAGCACTGGGGAGGCTGAGGCAGAAAGATCATTACAGGTTCAAGACCAGCCTGGGCTACAAAGTGAGCCCAAGGCCAGCCTGAGCTGCATAGTGAGACTGTCTCAAAAAGATATAACAAACAAACAAACAAACAAAAAACCAAAATACTCTCAAAAAACAACAAAAAAACAGCATGGTACTGGCAAAAACCAACCACCCACCCATCCAACCAACCAACTTGAGGATCAGTGGAACAGATTAGAAGTCGTACTAACAGCCCCAAACACACTTAGCCGTCTTATTTTTGAAAAAGGATACCTCACATGAAGATAGCCTCTTGGAGAAATGGTGATGGAAAAACTGGCTTTTCATATGCCAAAGATTAAAACTAGACCTGTATCTTTCACCAGACACTAAAATTGAAATGTATCAAAGATCTAAATATTAAAACAGAAACACTAACTTGTTGGAGGATAGAATAATTAGAACTCTTGGAAAACACGAGTATAGGCAAAAACTTTATGAAAAAAATCCCAATCACACAGGAACTATCACAAAGAATCAACAACTGGGATCTCATCTTATTAAAAAGCTTTTGCGAGGGCTGGGGATCTAGCTCAGCGGTCTAAGCGCCTGCTGGGCAAGCGCAA
The DNA here is from genome assembly GCA_004365215.1 of Cuniculus paca. NCBI lineage: Eukaryota > Metazoa > Chordata > Mammalia > Rodentia > Cuniculidae > Cuniculus > Cuniculus paca. The sequence continues at coordinate 4,084 of RJWT010039364.1, read as the reverse complement.
GGTCATGAGTTCAATCCCCGGTGCTGCAAAAAAAAAAAAGCTTTTGCGCAATGAAAGAAACTACTAATAGAGTGGAGACAACTCATAGTTGGGAAAAAAATTCTGCCAGCTCTTCCTCAAAGGACTACTATCTAGAATATATAAAGAATTACGAAAAAATCAGACACTCCAAATATAAAGACTCAATCCAACAATGGGCATCTGAAATGAACAGACACTTCTCAGATGAATGGCAAACAAATATAGGAAACAATGTTCAACATCACTGGTCACTCGAAAGAAGTAAATTAAAATAACACTGAGAATCCATCTCACTCAAGAAAGAATGGCTAGCATCAAGAAATCAACCAATAACAAACGCTGGAGGGGCTGTGGGGAAAAAGGAACCCTTCTCTGCCATTGCTGGGAGTGTAGACTGGTGCAACCATTGTGGAAATCAGTGTGGAGATTCCTCAAAAAACTAAAGGTTCCATCTGACCCAGCTACTTCCCTTCTTGGGATCTTGCTGAAAGAATTAAAAATCATACTGCAGTGATATACGCATTCCAATGTTTACAGTAGCACAGTTTATAATAGCTAAACCTTGGAAACAGCCCAAATGCTTATCAACCAAGGAATGGATAAAGATGTGGCTTTTTTTATTCAGTGGAGTACTACTCTGCCATAAAGAAGAAGCATGACACATTTCTAGGTAAATGGAAGCTCCTTGAGAACATATTCTTATGACATAAATTGGACACACACATGTAAATATTGCATGGTCTCTGGTGTGAGAAACCAGAAGTGTAAATAAGGACCAAAATGTGTAACAGATGCTGGGAAATCAGAAGAAAATGTTCAAATGAGAAGGGGAACAAGGAGTGGAAGAGGAACAAATGGACAAGAAAAAAGAGAAAAAAATGAAAACAAGCTTTTGTAAATAAGCACAGGAAGAGGGGTTGAAGGGAGGGTAAGGAGAAAAGAAGATGCAAGATAAGTACAGGTATAAATTCCCTATGATGAATGTGATCATTGTTATCTAAAATGTACCAATTAAAAAAAAATAGCCGGGTGCCATAGCACATGCCTATAAACCTAGCACTCAGGAGCTCGGGACAGCAGGACTGCCCTGAGTTTGAGTCCAGCCTGGACTACGTAGTAAGTCAACGAGTGGCTCCCAGTCGGTGGCCGCGTGGTCTCCTTAAGGGTCTTTTGAGGAATGGGTGACACGTGTGGTGGAGGCGTCACCGACCAGCCCCATCCTTACCCACGCCCCAGTGCCAGGAACATGTAGAATGGGAGACTGACAGACAGGCAGCCGCTTGCTGGTGTATGAAGACTGCAATGAGGCTCACTCGCTGTGCAGAACTCCTTGGCGTGCTTTGTGTAGTCCAGGCTGGCCTTGAGCTCACTGTGTAGTCCAGGGTGGCTCTGAACTCATGGCCATCCTGCCTCAGCCTCCAGAGTGCTGGCATTAGATGTGCACCTCCACGCCCAGCTGCACTACTTTTCCTGTCATTAGGTGGCTGTTGAATAAATATTTGTTGACTGAATAAATGTTATCTTTTAATTCCTAGGACGTAACAGTTTTCCTGGTATAACATGCCCTGAACACACCTGCCCGCCACTTACAGCAGAGACAGGGATGGCTTTGTCACGTGCCCATCAGAAGCCATCTGCACACGGTTCATTGTGAAGAGCTGCCCTGTGGCACCTGGCTTTATAATCCGGCCGGCTAGAGGTACTTCCCAGGGCTCGGTGCCTCTTTTCGGATTCTGCAGAGCTGTCTTGTGGGGGTGTGCACTTTCCCAAAACCATCTTCGCTGTAAGAGATGCTTTTGCTTAAGTCCTGAGTTGGGGGAGAAACAAGGCCCAGAGAAGGCTACAAATGTAAAGGAGCAGCGGCGGCACCCAGGCCACCTGTGATGGGAGGAACCAAAATGGAGCTCGGGGCGCAGGTGCCAGAAAGAACTGCTCCTGCCACCCGCTGTGGCAGCCCCCTTCCCCTGCTGAATCGGCTGTGCGGGAGGTATGTGAGGCGGGGCCCGCTAATCTAACCCATGCCCTCAAAGAAGCCCCTGGCCCCAGGAGAGCTTCAGCAAAGACGGCTGTGGCGGGACGTGCGCTGTCCGGTCAGCAGCCCACCTACTCGCACTACAGAAACCAGAGAAACAGCTCAGTGGCAGCTACATTTTAATCTCTTCAGACTCTCCTGACTCACAAACTGGTGTGCATTCACACAAACGCCATCACTGGTCCCTTGTCCTGAGCTCTGCCCTCCAAGGAGCTGGTCTCGGGCTCCCTGACTACTCTGGCTAGAGCCGGAGTCCATGCAGCTCCATCCTGGCGCCAAGCCTGTGGGTGTGGCTGTGCTCCCCAAGAGCAGGCTGCTCAACCATGGCCCGAGCAGCCACCCTCTCTGTCGCATCCAGCCGGGGTCACATGTCCAGGTGCTTGTAGAGCCTCCTGCTTTTCTCCTTTTTGTTCCTGTTGCCATGTTTCTTCCAGGGCTTCCCTGCCACGTTCTCAGAGCTCACAGCAGCTACAGGCGCCAGGCCACTGCCAGGCTGGTACCCCATCACGGCCTGGACCCCTCGAGTCAGCGCCCTCACGTTCTCCTGGAAAGCAGAGGAAGCGTAGTGAGAGGGCAGCAGTGGGGTGACCCCAAGAGCCCGAACCTAGAAACTAAGGAAACTGTTTACTTAATGAAAGCTTAATCCAATAGGATGGCAAGTGTAAAGCAATAGCCCACCTCTGCGTAACAGTAAAATACTCTAGAGGCTCAGGGTTAGGACATGAATTGTAATGCACGGGAAGCTGTCAGCTTTCGCATACATGGCCTCTAGAAATTTCCTGTAAGCACTGAAGGATTCAAATTAAATGTCCTGTACTCAGCGGCAGGCCTGAGAAAGAACCTGTAGTCCTCCTGCATACTGGCTTCTTTCTAAATACTGGCTCAGACTTGGGAATAATGCAAATGAACAGCCACAAGTACCTAAGCTCATCTCGGTCAAGCCAGGTCAAACAAGTGGCCTTGGCGAAGTCACTCATGTCCTAGGGTCGCAGTTCCCGAGTGTGAAACAGGGACGAAATGTCTGCTTGTCTGCACACAGATACCGCACCAGAGAACCAGCAGCCTGCCGCGGCCTAGACACAGCGACTCTTCCTTTCTCTCCGGATGGCAATCACTTAAAAGCGCTATTATTATTATTGTTACTATTACTGCGATTATTATTCTGCAGCGCTAGGCATCAAACCCAAGGGCTCCTGCACGCTAGATTACCACTGAGCTATGCCCACAGTCCACTTAAAAGCATGTTTGAAGCGTGTTAAGCACAATGTAATGATTCGACTCTCCTGTACATACATTTGCTTTTTACAATGCTACCTCTAAACTGCAGCTATGCTGTAAGCAATTCACGTTGTTAAGACTGTAAGGTGCAGGAGACTTGTATGAAGCCTATCTTTCTGGCATTTTCTAATCATAAATCTGATGAAGCCTTGATATCCAAAGTATATAGAGACTCCTGGAACCCAACACTAACCAACATTTGCCAGGCATGGTGGTGCAGGCCTGTGATCCCAGCAGTCATTTTGTGAACACCTCCGTCTTTACTGTGAGAAAGAATGTTCTGGATCAGAAGTTAAAGAAAAAACTTACAACTTACTTGATGGAAAAATGTTTTGTCAACAACATTTTCAATCTGTTTCTCTTTTTTGTTTCTGCTCGGCTGCATTTTTATTTCAACGCCGTTCATCTTGTTCTCCAGGAGCCGCTGGTGTTGATACTGAAATGTCACAGGGTCTATTCCGGGAGGAGGGTGGCAGTATAGCAGTTTACCCTGCAGAGAGAACAGGTGACAACAGTGACGGCCCACCACAGGGCCAGTGCGTTACCCTAAGAAGAGCTCCAAGCAGGTCACACCCTCCTGGGGCTTTGTGTGTGGATCCAGCGGAGCTCACTTCCGATGGCTGAACTCTCCAACCGTCTGGGCAGGGACCTCACTGTCCCACGGCTTCCCACAGAATGAGTCATTCTTCTCCAGGCTCCTGTCCACTGCGTGCATCTGAAGGATTCTTTTTTTTTTTTTTTTTTTTTTTTTTT
>RJWT010039363.1:0-12686 GCA_004365215.1 Cuniculus paca | reverse complement strand
AGTTCAGATTTTAAATATTTTCCCATTACAGATTTTGAACATGCAATTGTGTTTTAATAAACCATTTAGTTCTATTAAATAGTGAAGAGATTTTAAAAGAGGAATCAATACCTTTGCCATTCTTAGAAGAAACCTTCAGTGTCTGTAGTCAGTACCGTCACATGTACTTGTCTCTTTTCATTGCCATGAATCTTCCTAAGTGACAGCTTCCTTACTGTGGTGCACTGAGATGACTGAGTGGGAACTGTGCCCAGCTTAGTCTATCTCCAGACATGCTGCCCTGATAGTACATACTGGTACAAATGGATTTTCTTTGATGCTTTGGTGATTGCTCTTTTGTTTGGTCTAGAAAAATTCAAAAGTTTGAAATTCAGAGTTCAAACTGTAACACAATATTGAGGCTATTGTACTCTAGTGAATGTCTGCATGTTATCCACAGTCAGCTGCTTTGGGACTGCATTCTGCACTCTCTCTCTCTCACTTCAAGCATATCATCAGAACCCATAAGTGAAACTTATTGTGTTAATATGGTTTTACTAGTTGATTAGGAAGCCCATTCTTTATCTATGTTCAAAAAGGATTTAATCTGGATTTCTTGGTGAAAAGAAAAACAGATGAGAACGAACTCATGGAGCTCTCTTTATTTTCAGTGTTAAATGATATCATTTGAAAGGTGAAACACTCCCCACTAATAAGAAGTAAAGATGTGCAAATGTGTGAATTTTAAAGTGCAGGCTATGGAAACAGAAAACTAATATGAGCAAAAGCGTTGCATAGGTTTGTTACATATAAGAACCTTTCCAGATCTTGTGAAGCATCGATACTGTAGGCTTTTGGAAGGAGCTATACCATGTAACGTCGAATATACAAGGCTAAGATCAGAAGAGGACACAGAAAGAAATCATTAAAGAAAAATGTTTAAAATTCAGTGCTTCCTCCTCCCCTTTAAATAACGTTCCTTCTTTTTGTTAATATTTTGGATTCCCTCAGCATCTCCTTTAATTTCTGCAAGTTTCTAGATGCGTTCTAAAGCATTTGCCAGAAGGTGGCGGCACAAGTCCTCCTTGCTCAGAGCTGTCCTCGGTGCTGAACCCAGTTTGGGAGAGTAAGAGAAGCTCCGAGGCTAGGGAGAAGGGATTCCACCAAGTTCTCCGTAAAGGTTTGCAGGTTCTGGTAAGAAATGTAAAGGTTCATGGAAAATTCAGGACTCATTTACCACACATAGCCTAGTTTCTCCCTTGAATTTACTTTCCATGAAGCTATGGCAGGTGGCAGTGTTCTCTGAAATTAAGAGTAGTGGTGACTGAAAAGTGTGTGTATATGCAGAATATACATTAAATTTTCCTCACTCTAACATTCAGCTGTTTACCCATCTTTGTCCTTTAACATATCCTTTTTACTCTACCCCAATTTCCAAGGTTTTTTTTTAATTTTTAAGTCAGGCAAAAATCTTCCCCAAGGGAGTCAGGTTGGACTGTTAGATAATGGGTGGGGGTGATTTAAAATACTAGTGCACACTCCATCTTCTTTCCATCAATTAACAGTAATTTGTAGACTGACCCAGAGCTGCCTACCTCAGACTCCATGTGTATTTCGTTTCTCCTTTGGTATTGCTGACTCTAAGAATTTGACAGAAATACAAGGCAATGGGTAGTTAGAAACGGTATGTTATTTTCCTCCGAGTTTGGCTGGGTGGGAGGCGGAGTTTATTTGTTATAACGTTGGTCTGATCCGCAGATCGGGTGTGTGTAAGCGAATTCTGAATCTCGGTCCACGAAAAGGGACTTGAATGTAAAGATGCTGAGCTAGAAGGAGAAGAAGGCGGGGACCCAGGGGAAAGATACACTCAAGGTTGGGGAAGAGGTAGGAGGGGAGGGTTAGCGTGGGAGGGAGGGAAGACCGTTGGAGCAATACGCAGAGGGGTAAAGATAGGGAGGTGAGAAGGAAGGAGACGAAAAAGGGATGGAGCCGAGAGGAGGAGTCTGAAAAGAAATAGAGGAGACAGGAAGGAAAGGAAGGAACAGGGAGAAAAGGGTCACAGAGTGACCGTGGAGGATGGGATTTCTCTATTCCAGATAATTCTAGGATTGGAGACTGTCTGCTAGTGAGGAGACTCCGGCTTCAGCAGCCAGTTGGACAGCAACAAAGTAACATGGACAGCAGGAGACAGACCTTCATGCTACCTCCCTGCCACCCAGAGATCCGGGAGCTGCTCTCAGGTCAACTTCAGTTTTCCAGCTGGAGTCTCTGAGCGTCCTGTACCGCGGAGCCACGGAGCGCCTAGAAGCTACACCTCTGAGATGCACACGCCGCAGCAGTAAGAACTTCCTGCTTGAGTTCTCATATCCCCTTCCTCTGAAACTCTCGGGAGTAGGGTCGGAAGCCCCCCAAGGGGAGGGGCGAGGGAGATTTTCTTGCAGCATTTTCTCTCCTCCCTCGTCTGCCCCACCCCTCCGGGCGCGCGGGCAAGCATGGATGTGCTCAGCCCTGGCCAGGGCAACAATACCACGTCCCAAGGACCCTTTGGGACAAGAACCAACATTACTGGAATCTCTGACGTGACCTTCAGCTACCAAGTGATCACCTCTCTGCTGCTAGGCACGCTCATTTTCTGCGCGGTGCTGGGCAATGCGTGCGTGGTAGCTGCCATCGCCCTGGAGCGCTCCCTCCAGAATGTGGCCAATTATCTTATCGGTTCCTTGGCGGTCACTGACCTCATGGTGTCAGTGCTAGTGCTGCCCATGGCAGCGCTGTACCAGGTGCTCAACAAGTGGACTCTGGGCCAGGTCACCTGCGACCTATTTATCGCTTTGGACGTGCTGTGCTGCACCTCGTCCATCCTGCACTTGTGCGCCATCGCTCTGGACAGGTACTGGGCCATCACGGACCCCATCGACTACGTGAACAAGAGGACGCCCCGGCGCGCCGCTGCGCTCATCTCGCTCACTTGGCTCATTGGCTTCCTCATCTCCATCCCGCCCATGCTGGGCTGGCGCACCCCCGAAGACCGCTCGGACCCCGACGCGTGCACCATCAGCAAAGACCATGGCTACACTATCTACTCCACTTTCGGCGCTTTCTATATCCCTCTGCTGCTCATGCTGGTTCTTTACGGGCGCATTTTCCGAGCCGCGCGTTTCCGCATTCGCAAGACAGTCAAGAAGGTGGAGAAAAAAGGAGCAGACACTCGCCTCGGAACTTCGCCGGCCCCGCAATCCAGGGAGAACGCGAATGGGCAGCCAGGTGACAGAGCTTGGGGTCGGGGTGTGGAGAACAAGGCGACCGGGACTCCGTGCGCCAATGGCTCTGTGAGGCAGGGCGACGACGGCGCCACCCTGGAGGTGATCGAGGTGCACCGCGTGGGCAACTCCAAAGAGCACTTGTCTTTACCCAGCGAGGCCAGTGCCGCCCCCAGCGTCCCCGCCTCCTTCGAAAAGAAGAACGAACGCAGCGCCGAGGCGAAGCGCAAGATGGCTCTGGCCCGCGAGAGGAAGACAGTGAAGACGCTGGGCATCATCATGGGCACCTTCATCCTCTGCTGGCTGCCCTTTTTCATCGTGGCCCTGGTCCTGCCCTTCTGCGAGAGCAGCTGCCACATGCCCACACTGTTGGGTGCCATCATCAACTGGCTGGGCTACTCCAACTCTCTGCTAAACCCGGTTATTTATGCCTACTTCAACAAAGACTTTCAAAACGCCTTTAAGAAGATCATCAAGTGCAAGTTCTGTCGCCGATGATGATGATGATGATAATGATGAGAAGCCGGAGAGTGAGGCTGCGGGACCGGGTCATTCGCTCCGTCTCCCTCAGCACCCTGGAATCCACACCTAAGTTAACTTACTATCCTCTGACTTGTTTCAGCTTCCGCGCCCTGGATTCTGAACCTCGCCCCCTCCTCCTTCCGCGCCTGAGATGAGCGCTGAGTGTGGGGGGAGGGCGGGAGGGGGGCTTCAGCTGTGCGACCAGCGAGCACCCAGAATTCCCGGGTCGGTGGGCAGCGACAGCGCCTCAGATTTTGACCTACGCATCAGTTTTGATCCCATTAGTCACCTCCTTCCCCTTCTGTCCCCCAAATCTTCGCGGTGGAAGTTTAACCCCGGCCGTTCCAGGCAGAAAAATCCACATAGGGGAAAAAAAAATGCATACAACCGCTGCTCCCACTAACGGCTTCCTCCTGCTGGCCCCACTTCTAGAACTTGGACTTTGTGGTTTAGGACATGGTTTCATTTCTTTTGCCCTCTTACTCTAGAAACGCCACTCTTTTCCGGTCTCATCGCTTCTTTCCTTTCCCTGCTTGCCTCTCTGCCCTCCCCGGTCCTAGCTCTCATCTCTGTTCTGGAAAAGAGGTAGGGCCTGCTTTTCCCTAGGCCAGTGGCTACTCCAAGCAGAGTAACTCTTTGAGCGCAGTCCCGCTTGCCGCGTTTCCTAGGGCTCAGAACAAGTGGCTGGAAGGTGTCTCTTAGAGTGGACTTTTAAGTACAAAGCCGGGCCTGTGGGGCAGAGCGAGGAGGAGAGTGCGGTACTTTTCATTCGTGCTTGCCTTGGTGCCAGCACTCACCAAAGAAACTGGCATTCAGGGCGGCGGTGGACTTTTGTTTGTACAGGTCGTGGGCCAGTTTTCATTTCCTGGCATTGCCGCTTAGCTACTGCGGGAGGCGCCAGCCGGCCGCGGAGTGGGCACTGGGACGCGAGGCCTGCGATCTGAGCGCTCACCTGTGCTCTGCGGCGCGGCAGCGTGTTCTGCGAGCCAGGAGCGAGTCCAGGGCCCAGAGTCCTCTGCACAAGCTCCGGGACCCATGAAACGCGGGAAGTCAAATTAGGATTTCTCAAAGCAGGGGATACCAGGTCCTGCGGAGCTCCTGGTAACCAGGGAGACCCAGAAACTCTGAGGAAGGAGAGGGGAGGCGAAGAGGAAAGACTCCAGCGCTCTCCTCCGGCAATCTGAGAGGGCAGTTTTACGCATGGGATGCAGACTTTTCACTAGCCTTTGGTCCCCTCCCAGAATAACTCTGTTTAGTGTTGTCCTGACACTGCACTGGATTTGTGCTGCAGGACGTCCGGGACACATAACAGAACGTTTCTTTCCAAGTAGGGATTCTGACTTTTCAGTGGCCCGGCTCCCACCCAGCTGGCACTTTCTGTGAGCTCAGAGGCCAAGACCTTAAATAGTGGGGTCCCAAAGGGCTAGTCAGGTGCCTGATGTCTCCCACAAGGCTCTCTGAGAATCTTGTAGGGGGTTATATTTGCTCCCCGACCTTTAGGTTCTGTTCCCTGAGTCCTCCAGGCGTCCACGGGGAAACCAGCTTTGTGTCCCTTGAATTCATGGAACACCGCAAGCTTTCTGTCCCTCAAAAGTTACTCTTTCAGAGTCATCATTCCTGCTGAGTTAGTATAATTTTTGCTGTGCCCAGAAAGGAAAGTTATTTTGGTGCTCAGTTTGAATGTAAATCCCCAACCACGTGAAGGGAGATGAAGAGGTTTGTCGTAGTTAGATCTTGTCTAATTTTCTAACGAGTAGTGGTTTTATTCTCCAGTAAATTACACAATTATTGAATCTTACTCCCCTCTCCCTTCAACTATGCCTTTCTAATGTTTGCATCTGCTGCTTTGAGAACGCTGTTGCATTTTTACAGATTGCAAAATTGCCAGTGAAATGTTCACTTGTGTTTATAAATAAGAAGGTGAAAGGACAGCTTTATCACTTAAAGCCATTGTATTGTTTTTCAAATTTAACAAAGCCTCCATTTTGATGCCTTTTTCTCCTTTAAATAAAAGTTAGGAACTTTCAGAATGGCTTGACTATGCACATGTAATGTTGATGGAGCTCTGACAGAGGAGGTGGACTTCAGTGCAACAATTATTTGTTTAAAAACTCAATTTTCTTTTTCTTTTAATAATCTAAAGCAGAAGTGCGTGAAAAAAAATGAACTTTTTTGTATGTTTTGCTGAATTTTCAGAACAAATTCTACATTTAAATTGATTCGAACCCCAAACTTGCTCCTCCAAATTATGCTTTGGCCAGCAAAAATTGCATTTGAAATTTTGAGACTTCTATTTATTTGTGTCTTTTACAGGATTGTATGGCCATAATTTTGGAGCATTTGTTCCTGCTTTGGAAGTTTTACACAAGAATGGAGGAGTATCCAAATGGACTGTAATTGCCAAGCAATAGTGAAATTAGAGAAATAAGTGCAAAAAGAGTTACATGGCGCTAGAAAGCCCCTGATGCTTCTTTTCTTTTAAAACACTTGTATTAAGGTAAAGTATTTATGCACCAAAGTTGACCTTCACTTTTCCCTGTAACAATAAAGGACTTTATTAATGGCAATGCTACAATAAACTGGTACCAGTAACATATGCATCTTTGTTTAATCAGAATCTGTCTACTTGTATTTACTCATACAGTTTTAAAATTGAAGGTAAAAGTGCAGTTGTTAGGAGAAGATCCTGCTATATGGGTAAAGGATTTGACACATAGAGAAATACTTAGTTTTCAATGCCAAAACTCATTCTAGATGAATGATTTCTTTTAAAATTCTAATTCTAGAAAGAGAATGTCATAGCTCCTGGGTTAGGCACAAAACATGCATTTTCCCTGGTTGATAACTGCAGATAAACTTTAGACATCTGTCTAATCTGAACCAGTTGGGGAACACACAGAGGAGAAATTCAGCCTCTAATAGAAGCAAAAGGGGCCCATTCTGAATTTTTTTCTGTCTTACTTTTAACACTTGCTAGAAAAAAATTACCTCCTCTGGTTTCAAAAGAAGTAGCTCATTCTTTGGGGAATTGTCACCTCAAATAAGGGAGGGGCGCATTTTCTTTTTTGACTAGATCTTATTTGATAGTGAGATTCTGGAAGTTAGACTTACTAGTATATTAAAGATAATTCTGCTTTTCTATTTTTCCCTACTAGGATCATCAGTAACATCTCTTGTTTCTATTGTTATATTTCTTGATCCTACTGCTGTCTGGTGTCAGGATGATTTCTGCAGAGTAAGGAAAGGTCTGTTAAATTTCAAGGGTAAACGAAGGTCAAGGCTATTATGGCCACAGCAGAGAGCACTCAAAAGCTGCATGAAGCCGGGTTCAGGCAATGTGTGTATATACACCTATCATCCCATTAATGTTCAGAAAAATCAGAGGAATTGAGAGAGAACTATCTGGATTTCTCATTCGAAAAATGTTATATAAATTCCTGCCTGACTGAGAGTAAAATGCTGAGTATGGCACATTTGTGTTTGGAATTCTAAATATTCCTTTCTTGACTCTTACTCTCTCATCTGGTCTCTTCTCCATGGAAACAATGGCTTTCTGTTTTCTACAGGATTTACTAAGGCCTTTATTAAAACCACAACTAAGAGAAGGACTTGCTACAATCACTTCAAGTGTGACTAGCAAGCTCACTAACCCATTAGCATTGATGAAGTGGTGACCACTACTTGAAAATGTTGAAATATGGGACTACAAACTCATATAAGCTACTGTTGTCATGAAGGAATTTTCAATGAGTTTGTGTATGTAGGAATAAACTGTTAAGGCTAAGGCTGAGTAACTATTCATGGTTACATAGAGCTGACATAAGCAGGATGAATCATAGGGGTTTGGCTCTATAATCTTTCAGAAGATAGAGATCAGTGTGAATTGGGTGAATAGGTTAAGGAAGGCAGGGAAGGCTGTGTGAAGGATTCAGGATTGAGTTCTGGGCAGAAGGGCATGGTATGGAAAGATATTTTTAAGAGGTGATAAAAGACCTTCTTCCTGGTAAGTGACCACCTGGGATTTAATTTTTGTCTGGGTTGCTACATGCTGATGAACAGTCAGAGTTGATTATGAGGTGGTGATCAGGGAGAAAGATGCAGGCTTGAAACCTCTCATATGTTGGGTCAACTTGGAGGGTTGGATGAGGAAGAGACAGAGACAGAGACAGAGACAGAGACAGAGAGATCTTAAGCCAAAAAAAGTGATAGAGTGAGCATCAGGGAAACTAGATAAGGGGAAGAATGTTCTAACAGAGTTAGAGCAGAAAAAGTGACACCAATGTAGGTACAAGACAAAATAATTCACCCTTATATGATACTTGAGGTTTTGCCAGGTAATTTTCATACATAATGTACCATTTAAATTTGGGCTAGTAGATCCTTTTAGAAACGCCTATTAGGGCCTTTTAGCTAAACCAGAAAATTTACACCATAGTAAATACAGGAAAAGAAGCTCAAAGATCATATGTGGAGTCATTTAGATACCACGTTATTTCTTTAGTTGTTAGCAGGACTACTAATAAGGAAAGTAGAAGTACTCTGGAGGTAATTTCAGTGGTGCATGTGTAAAGCAATAAAGGACCAAATGTGGGAGACTGGCAGAAGAAATAAAAATGAGTACAGCCAAAAACACATTTTAAAAAAAACTGGCTGGACTTGGTTTCTGCTTGTGAAGAGAAAGAAAGATGAGGAGGCTTAAGTCTGTGCCAGAAAGATTTGAGTGAATGAGAGAGAAGAGCAAATCAGGGGTTGCTTCCTATGGTCTTTGTTTTTGTAGCTTCATCTGTAAATGTGAAAATGGTTTATCCTCTGCGAGAAGAAAATCCAGCCCAGATGGCAAGGGCCTGCTGGAGAAGGTATTGATTCTTGTCACAGCATTTGAGCAATCTGCCGTTTGGGTGAGTGTGTGTGAGGAAAGCTACCGTACAGAGCAGTTGTTGGATCAATTCCCTGATTATTTTGTAACAATTTTTCCCTATTAGCACATGCTAGCCATTTTTTGAAGTCACAATTCTAAGGGGCACAAGCCTTTCAGGAATAGGAACCCCAAAACACGACACTATGCAGTATGATGAGAATGACACTGCATGCTTAACAGTTGGGTCTGTCCAGTTGGCCAAGGAGAGTAGAGTAAACCAGTTTGTTTTTAAAGTCTACTGATCAAGGACCATAGAAGACCTATTTGATCCTTACCCAAGCTACTCCCAGAAAGTCTAGATCCATGACTCTGTTTAGCCTACTACAACAAAATACCATAAACGGAATAGTTTATGAATAGTAGCAAGTGTACTGCTCACAGTGTGAGAGACTTGAAAGTCCAAGGTACCAGCAGGTATGGTGTTTGGTGAATGCTTGCTTTCTGGCTTCTAGATCAGCATCTTTTTGCCATAATCTTACATACCGGAAGGGATAGGGGAACTCTCTGGAATTTCTTTCATGAGGGCTGTAATCCCATTCATAAAGGTTTTGCCCTCATGATCTCATCATCTGTAAAAGCCCCCCATCCCTCCTAATACCATCACCTGCATGATTAAGTTTCAACATTTGAATTTTGGGGTACACAAGCTTTTAGACCACAGCCATGATGCTAAGGTGTTCAGAAAATTCCTCCTATTTTTCAACTTTCTTTGCTTGTGTGGCAATGGTAAGAATGGGGAAATAAGCCAACAAATATTTCAATATCCAGTGTTATCACAGAGATTTCAATGCCATTTTTATGTAACCCTATGTAAATGACCAGCCTTTTAGAAAGTGCCCCTGGCTAGGATTTCAAGTCCCTGTCTTTCATCTGTAAGTGTTTGTTCTATCCTACCTAGGCTGGTTTTATTCTTAATGACAGAAAACAAGAACAACAACAACAACAACAACAACAACAAAAACCCACAAAAATCAACAAAAAACAAAATGAAACAAAATAAAAAACAAGGCTACCTAGAGGCAGAAAGAAGAGAAAAGGAAGGAGGATATAATGAGACTCACTTATCTTGTTATATAGCTATGGAAATTGGTGGACAGTTGTTTTGAAACTTCTCCAATGTCTTGAGAGGGGAAACATCTTATGAAATATTGTGTACTTTATAGTCGCTGAAAATAAATCGTTTGACTGCGAGAAACAAAGAAGACAGGAAATACGTAATCTGAGTTTTGTCTAAAAAGATATAGGATGCTAACTGCAAATATGTACCAAAAGTGCAGCTTGTTGTACCTGCAATAAGTGTTTACATCAGAGAAGGCAGTGTGGTTTGGCTCAGAAGTATTGGAAAGATGATCCATTCATTCTTTCAACTAATAGTTATGAAACATCTACAGGCAGGGAAATATTTTACATCCTCTGCTTACAGCAGTGACACATTAGATGAAGTTTTTCTTGTCCGTTATTTGCAAAATGAATGACCATGATGATTCCCTGCTCTGTGTCCACCTCTTTTGCAATGTGATTTTTAGTTTCTTCTCTTAAAACCTAGAGGCTGTTTTTTATACCCTGAACCTGAGCTGATCTTGTGACTAGCCTTGGGGAAGCACTGGTATGATACCAGTTCTGATCATGGAACTCAAGAGGCTTGCACTCTTTGCCTTGGTCCTTTAGAACCACGAACAAGATTGTGTTCACTTGCTGAAGGCTGAGAGACCAGATGGAACAAAGAATATACTATCTGAGATCATCTTGGACCAGATATATTCCAGTTGTCTGAGCAGCTGACTGGAGACACAAGTGGGAGCACAGCCAAGATCAGAAGAATCTCCCAGGTTCATTCAATTCAAATCGAAAACTAAATAAATGGTTGTTACTATAAAGCACTAAACTTTGGCATACTAAAAGAACTAATAAATAAATACAGTCTCATTTCTTAAGGAGTTTATAGTCAAGAGAAGAGAGAGAAAACAACAAAAAGAACTAGACAAACAGATAAAAGATGATAAAGAATTTAACAGGATTAAAATATGTAGGTGTAATGAGATGGAGAAAAGGTAGATTGCCGTATTTTGTAGGTGTTCTGGGGGGAAAGCTTGAAAACAGTATCAGAGGCATGAATTTGAGGCTTGGTGAAAATGAGCACTTCAGTAAATAAATCCTATGAAAACTTACGCAATTTACCATGAAAACTACAGAAGATTCATTCCCAACAGGAAAAGCCAAGAAACTGAAAAGTTGGTCATTTGCATGCTCAGATTTTAGGGGTTCCCCATTTCCCAACAAAAGGCTTATTTATACAGAAAATCTTAGTATTCAACCCATTCAAAATAATGCTCAACCAGGACCTGGAAAGTTCTGAATGAGATCTTGCCAAATTGCAACTGACACTCTGACATATATCTATGAAATCCTGCCGAATGTCCTCTACATAGTAGGAAAAACTGCCTTGTCAAATCAGGTGACCTGAATTTAACTACTGTGCTTACCATTGCCATCTTGGTATATTGTGTAGTTTCAAAGTAGCTCAGTTGAGATAATTTTCACACATTTTAAATTAAGCCAGGTAAAGTATACGATCCAAAAGTTTTCAGTATATTCATAGAACTGAGTAGTTTTTATTACAATCAATTTTCATGTTCACGTGCTCCAGTGAAAACCCACATCTCTTAGTAATTACTCTCTACTTTCCATCAATTTCTGTACTCTGGGAAAACACTAATGTACTATCTGTCCCTATAAACTTTCTCATTCTGGACATTTCATATAAATGAAGTCATATAACATGTAGTGTTTATAACTGGTTTCTCTTATTTACCGTAATGTTTCTAAGAGTCATCTAGGTTGTAACATGTATCAATATGTATTTTTATTGCCAAATATCCTGTTTTAAGGATATACCACATTTCGTTTATTCATTAATTGCTTGATGAACGTTAGGGTTGTGCCCATTTCTTGGTTATTGTGAATAATATTGTTAGGAACGTTGGTGTGTAAGTTTCTCTGTGGGCATATGCTTTCATCAAGCTTGATTATAAACTAAGAAGAGAAATTGCTGTTGGGTCATATGGTGACCATGTTTATCTTTTGAGAAACTTCCAAATTCTTTTTTAGAGTAGTTGCACAATTTTAGATTCCTAACAGTGTAAAAGTGTTCCAATTTCTTCTGATCCCCTCAACATTGTTTTTTATTTTAATGTAATGCAAGTAGATATTTCTAAAGAAAATAAAAAACAAAACAAAATTTAAAAACAAATAATGAGAGAATAACAATAGCTCGTACATTGTGTATGGTGAAGAGACAACCTACAGAATGGGAAAAAATGTTCTTAGCTATTCCTCAGAAAAAGGGCTAAAATCTAGAATATATAAAGAACCACCCCCCAAAATTAGACTCCCCAAAAATGAAAGATGCAATAAAAAATAGGGGAACAGAAATGAATGCACACTTCTCAAAAGAAGTACAAATTGCCAATAAGTACATGAAAAAAAATTTTCAACATCATTAGTGATTAGAGAAATGCAATTAAAGTGACATTGAGATAATATATTACTCTAGAAAGAATAGTCATCATCAGAAAATTAAACAATAACATGCTGGCCAGGATGTGGAAGAAAAAGAAATTCTACATTGTTGGTGAGAATGTAAAGTAATACAACCACTGTGGACATCAGTGTGGTGATTTCTCAAAAATGCTATAAATAGCATTTTATCTAACAATCCCCTTTCTACATATTTCCCCCAAAAGCAATGTCGTATGCATACCCAATACTGTTATTGCCTTTTTGAGAGGCTTTTTTTTTTTTTTTGCGGCCCCGGGGGATCAAACTCACGACCTTGCACTTGGCAGACAGGAGGTTACTCCACTGAACTAAATCCCCAGCTTCTGTTATTATCTTTTTAAATAGCTATTCTAGTGTGTCTGAATTCATGTCTTGTTTGGTTTTGATTACCATTTCTTTAATGATCAAAGGTGGAGAACATCTTTTTGTGTGCTTATTGGCCATTGATA
>RJWT010039362.1:0-12688 GCA_004365215.1 Cuniculus paca | reverse complement strand
ACTGTTTGAGACCTTGAAGTTTCCCATAATCTCTAAGTTCCTCAACAGGGACACAATACACCCATTTCTGTCAAAAAAAAAAAAGAAAAAGAAAAAAACAGCCTCACTGTACCACTCTGTCATCTGTTACAGATTTCTTGTCTATTCACGAGAGATTGTGTCACTTAGTCTCTGACCCTTTCCTCACTGATTGTAAGAATTTCAAAGTTTTATAATCTTTTGAACTGTTTTGAGAGAGGGACAGAGAGACAATATGTTTGAATTCTTTATAAACAAAATTCAGAACTACAAACAATTTGGAAAGTGACAATTATAGACAAATTTGAGAATCCAGCAAATCACTTCTTCAACCCTTTGGTACCTTATTTACACATGTCGCTGCTCACTACCTATTAGCCATGGAAAGGAGGTGAGAAGCCATTCTGGTCAGCACTGGCAATTAAAAGTTAACACCAAATGCAGATCAACATTCTCCAGTGCCCAGTCAGTCAGCAAGAACTGGCAGCGGGTGTGTGGGCATTGAATGGGGATTCCCCTTGCCCAGTGCTTTTTGCAGTTGACAATTAAGCTTTCAGAATTGATAAAGCAATAAGTCTTTCTTTCCCTATATCTTGAAAACTTTTCCCTAATTCATTTCCTCACTGACTCCTGATCACCTTCTGGGTTTTAGCTCTCAAACCACCTGGTCGGGTGCCATCTTTAAGCTATGTAATCATTGATCAATTATAATTTGCTCTCTGGTTGTTTTTTCTCAGGAAATGAAGTTTTCCCCCCTCACAACACAGAACAACCACAATCTATAATATGCAAATTTGCTGTTGAATTTATTTAACATCTGTCTGCCATGAGCTTGTAAGCTCTGTGACTATAGTACTCTTCAGGGCTTAGCACAGTGTCTGAAGCATAAGAGGTACTCAATAAATATTTGTTAGGGGTGAAAAGATAAAATAATTAAATAAATCAATCTGTCATTACCATAGTTATTCCACAAAAAGTGTTTTTAAGTCTGTCTCCCCAAAAGTTCTTCTTCCCCTTCTCCATTTATTCAGTCTTTACTGCATGAAAAAAAAGAAAAGAATTAAGATGCATTATATACAGGAACCAACTCCCCGTGAGGAATGAAATCATTATGTATTGCAAATATGTACTAATAAAAAATTTAAAAATTGTAAAACTCTGAACAACAATGACAATAATGTTAATATTAACACTCTGTGGACCATGCACTGAAAACTATGTATATACATGCATATAACCTTATTCAATCTTCCTAACTCTATTATTATCAAATTTCCAGGACAACCACTCAGGGATCTTCCAGGAATGCAGTGACCCAGCAATCTCCATCTTAGACCACAGGTTTTGTGGGGAATTGAGAGATGAGGACAATGGCTCCAGCCTTTGTGATTTGCACTTGGCATCTCGCTAGAGTGTTTATATTTTAAGCTGAAGGGCAGTGGCTACTGCTGTGATTTCCTTGCTTTTGTAATTCTTTCCAGCACTCTGGGACTGCTGGATTCTGCTGAGGCAGGAAGAGAAGAAAGAGATTTGTTATTACTTTTCTGATTCTTTTGGTTACTTAATCCTTGGGGGGTTACAGGTGAGGAAGAAGCTGGTGATATGCCGTGCCCTACAGTACCAACATGTAAGGTGGGTGGCGGAGAAAGTGGTGTGACTTGTGGAACAGTAAAAATTGTTATTCCCACCCTCCCCTCGTGCATTATGTCCTCCATCATTGCTACAGGTTTGTAAAGCACACAGGTGAAGAGGCAACGGTGGCCAGAGGCCAGTCTGCTGTGTGAAAGCAGAGAACCTGTTTCCTCATCTCTAAAATGAATACAGCAACACTTGGAATCTCACAGAGCTTTCTTGAGGATTCAATATGATAATGTGTGCAAAATCTTCACATAGTGCCTACTACATTTTTAATAGGCACCAGTTGTTATTATTGTATCTGAGGGCTTTTGTATATTAGCCAACTGGTCTACCACAGATCAATATCCTCATGCTCCTTGTGATCATTTTTATGGTTTATTTACTAAATGCCTAAAGTCAACCATCAGTCTGAATTCAAATCCATGTTTCTCTGATTCCTAACTCTATTCTTTTCAAATTACCCAGATCCATTACATGACTATTTCCCTGTGCTGTGAACAGAGAGGAGGAGAAGAAAAGATTAATTAAGAAAGAGTCATAAAAAAATTCACTGACTATCGAATGGGTATAATATTAACATACGTAATTACTTCTCAACTTCAAAAGCTGTAATATCAAAGACAAAAATCATGTCAGCTTCAATCTTTTTCTCATTGTAGATTCAGACCATTACATTAATGACGAACTTTCTGAGCTGTATAAATTTTTTTCTTGGAAACATACCTTTGTTTGAGCTTACACACAGAAACCCTTTCTGAAGCACATCCTGGACCTCAGGGAAGCAAGGAAACCTCCCTGTTGAGTCCTGACCTCCCTCTTACTGCTGTGGTTATCAGCAGGTCCCCTCCCTGCATGAGGAAACAAAGGCGATTAATCACATAGGCAGCCCCATCTTGCCTTGTGTTTGGCAGACTGTGGAGCTGGCTCCCACTCACTTCAGGGGGAGCTGGGGGCTAAGTGTGAGTAAGTCCCTGCGTGGCTGTAATTAGAGACTGTGCCAATAATCAAGGACCACCAGCCTTATGGGCTGAGCTTGTTGCTAGGGTAAAGGTCCCCAAGTACCTTGAAAATCTGTCCTTGCTCATTTTAGATGGAGGCCCTCTTACACTCCTCTTGTCCCTGTTGCTTGAGTCCAGGACCCTCCCTCTAAATGAGCGAGAGCATAGTCTATGGGTGGGAATTACTGCTTGGGAATGAAGTCAGTGCTTCCTCCAGAGAAGGGAGTACTGAAAGACATCTTCAAGGGTTTTGCCACATAAAATACAAGCATGGCATTCTTCTAAGCTCTTTCCTGTTTTCAGAACCTCAAGATAGAATGGGACAAAGGGCGAGTACTGTTTCTCAGATGCAGTTAAGAAACTTACCCAAGGTCAAAATTGTTATTGGGTGGTACAAGAACTTCACTGGTTGAATTCCTTTTGCAACCCTCTGAAACAGTGAGCAACATGGGGGGGGTGTTGATTGTCCCTCCCTCCCTTCTGCCTTTCCTTCTTCCCTCTCTTTCCTCACTGTTTATCTTGGTACACATCTCTTTCAAGACACCCTGTCTGATTTTCTCCTCCTTTTCATTAAGTGACCAATTCTGTCACACTAGCTACTCTAGTGCACCTCCTTCCCCAAAGTAGCATTTTTTTCTCTACATCTCTCTCCTTTTCTTGTTTCCTATTCTCCATGTTCTCTATTTTTTCTTCTGTTAGCTCTGACTCAGAAAACTAACTATGAAAACATAATTTTCTATGCATTCTTCTGCTGCTCCATCACATAAAAATGCAAGTAAGTTTAAAATGGACTAATTGATCACAGAGCCTACATATGGTACAGTCCCCCAAGCTTCAGCAGTACTCTTAGAGAGGAGCTTAAACTGAAGTTTCTAGAGCAGTTGTGCGACTCCACTTGGAAAAAGTGTGCCCTGAGTCCTGAGGTATTCTCCTAAGAAAAGAGCAATGCCCTGCCAAGTCTACCCTTGACCTGGAACCAGCTTAAAAACAGACCCAAATATCATATATCCAAATACTGATGTCAAAACTCCAGCTTACTTTTGAATCAAGTATTTTCACTTTCTGTGATGACCTTCATCTTGTCCTAGAAGGCTGCCTTCTAACGTAGAATTATTAGACCCCTTGGAATTTGCATCAAATCTTGGAAAAGTGGGAGTGGTGACTCACAGCGCTGGTCACAGTCACCTTCTCTTCTCTTCATGCAGCCAGTTGTTTCCACACTGCGAGGGCCTTCAAGTATACCATTCATACTCTGGTTTCAGCCTGTCTCAGTTACTTTTCTTCGGTTGCTGAGACAAAATATACAACACCCAAAGTTAAAGGAGGAAAGGTTAATTTTTCTCACAGTTTATAGAGATTTCAGTTCATAATCATCTGACTCCAAGGCAAGGTGGCATGAGGGGCATCACAGAGGAGAAATAGTTCATGACAAGCAGACAACAGCAAAAACAAGCAAGCGACCAGTAACGTCACTAGCCCTCCTCCTATCCTTTATATTTTATCCACCCAGGGTGGGACATCCTTAATCCTACCCAGAACTATGCAAACCTATCAGTGACTGATTTAGTAATCACACACTCTTAATCCCAGCATCATACACTCTAGATCCAGCCAGCTCTGTAAAAGCCCCATCTATAACTGAGAGGTTTTGGGTGGGGTCATTGAAACATAAGCCATAACACAGCCCATTGCTCCAGCAACTGTCCCAGCCTCAGTCTTGGGATACATAGTTCTACGCACATGTTCCCCACAGGAGAGCACACTTGAGCAACAGCCAATTCAGGCTCTGGATGCAAGCAAGCACAGTAATTTAGATAGAAAATTTCAGGGTCATTTTCACCCACAGCATGGTCTGAAAGGAGATGTGCCACAGGCTCCAAAGGCTCACATTGCCATGGCCCTATGGACAAGGTCTGGGAGACACTTTATGAATTTCACTGCCTAGGGCAGGATTCTTCTGCTCAGGTTAACTGCCAATACTAGCTTGAAGGTTAGGTCACCCATGTTACATGCATGTATTTGCAATCAAGCTGCTTCTCATAGGGATAACTCCATGTAGGGTTAACTTCAAGTTGCTTTACTGCAGACTTCCTGACTTAATAATGGTCAGTGAGTACCCTGGGAAAAGGGGAAAGCTGGGGACAGAAAATGAGCTCCCATGAAGATAGCATTGACCAACACATAGTAAATAACTTTTAGTAAGTACATTATGTATGTGAATGAATGAATGAATGAATGACATATTGTAATTTTGTAAATGGTTTCCTATGTGAAGGAAAAGATTACTGATAGAAATTTAGACACAAATAGTAGATGAGAATAATTGTGATTGACTAATTGTAAACTTTAATAATCTCATTAGAAGTAACCATTCTGTATTAACTGTTAATAAAAAGTATTTCTGCCCATAAAGCATTCATGGCTATATCCAAAGCTCAAAGAATATATGCATAAAGTTACTGAATGAAATATTTAAAGCATGATTTCTCAACACATTGTCATTAGTGACATTTTATGTTGAGTAATTTTTTGTCATTGGAGGCTGCCCTCTGCATTGTCAGATTAGAGGACAAGCATTCTTGATTTCCACCTGCTAGATACCAGTAGGATTCCCTCCCAGTAGTGATAACCCAAAATGCCTCTAGACATTGCTAAATATTCCCTGGGGGACAAGATTTCCCATTCTTAAGGCAACTGATTCTAGGTATACTGGCATCACCTTCTTCCAGCCAGAGTTTAATACCAAGTCAGAGTCACAGCAGGCTTTGGTTACACCCAGATTTATTGTCAAAGGAAAATGAGAGTCAAGGGAAGCCAAACTAATGTAGTTTGCTTTGTTTCATCAGGATCTGGGGTGGTACAGCAGCAACTGTTTTCAGCTAAAAATTTAAAACAAATAGTAATGATCTTTAAATCTTCTATAGCAGTAGCGATGCTAATTTCTGTACTTTGGGGTTTTTGTTCGTGCTAGGGAATGAGCCAGAGTGAACGTTCTGAGGTTCACCTGCAGGATGAGATTAACAGGGAATGAGAAAGCCTCTGTTAAGAGGATTCCTACTTAGTCTGAACTCTCAGCGATGCAAGACTTTTGGTGCATTCAAGAAAAGGTTTTGTGGGACAGAGGCAGCTCCTATTGCCATGGATTTTCTCTAGGCCTTTTTGCTGGTCCTCCTGTTTCTGCAGCTTCCTGTATTCAACAGGAAGTTGTGACTCAGTGACATAATGATACACATATGTATGCCTGTCATGCCTTGCTGGAACTACGACTTCCTGAAGTTTCACCGTGTGTGGCTATAGATTTTGTTTTGGATCCAAGAAATCCCCAGGATGCAATTAGGCATATTTTCTTGTATTACAAGGGCAAGAATCATTTATGCATGAGAACACACAATTTTGCCTCTTCCCTACTTTTTTTCTGAGCAGGAAAGAATCGTTTCTTGCTAAGTTAGCTTCTGGAATCTTTTTTGTTGTGGAGAATTTGCTTAGCAAAATTAATTCAAACCATATAATAAAGAGCAAAGAGTAGATAGGAGACAGAAAAGCTACATTTACTGTATCAGTAAAAATGCTTGGAAGAAGGAGATGAGGTAGAGATATTTGGAAGAAGAGCTGCATAAATTTGGAACACACTATTTATGGTAAAAAATATGTTAATTTAATTTAATTTTTTTATTTAAGAAGTATTTTAAATGTTTCTCCGCATCAACTACACTGAGTGAATAAAACATGCTTTAAATTGTAATTTAGTTGCAGAATAGGACGCACAATTTTCAATTTATATAATACGTTGCCATGTGGGTCCCAAGCTAATGTGCAGGCTATATTTGCAGCAACTCATTGTACTAACTGCCCTGTCAGGATCCACTTCACAGCTACTGAAAGGCCAATACTCTACATATAGTCTCTCTCATAGCTTGATGCAGTAAGTAAGATGGCTAAGGAAAATTTTTTGCAGTCAACACACAATCTACCGTATTATTACCAACATATTAAATGACTGCCATGTAACAATATTGTGTGATATGGAAACAGAGCTAAAACTTGCAGTTGTGTCCTTAAGTAATTCATATATATATATATATATATATATATATATATATTTGCCCATATATAAGTTAAATTATAGTCTAATGAGCCTGAGTTTTTGTTATAATAGAGGTCATTCCAGTATTGTGCATAGCCTTCTATAGAATCATCTCAGAATTTTTAACCGAATTAGACTGGCGTAGGCAGTGTGGATATCGTTTTTAGAACTATTTCAGTCTTTTCTGTTTCTTAATATTGTATCTCTAAAATAACAGAATTCAGATATTTATTACATATTTATTACACTCTGTACCTTCCTTGTTAAATCTGGTACAGCTCCAGCGTGAATCACAGATCTCTCTAACCTAATGACTCAGGCTCAGAATCGACACAATTTTAGGAGCAGGGCATGCAAATGAGAAAACGCCTTACATAGGTTCCATTGTGTTTCCTTCAGATACCACATCAAACGGAAATCCTCCTGATCCTTAAACTACTCGTGGGAGGGAGTTTTCTGCCTGTTTTCTCCTCTGGGTCTGGGGACATGCTATATTCCATTAGCCACTTTGATTTTTCATCTAAAGCCCTTCCCTTGCCTTGGATATTGGCTAACATTTTCCACTGGTCAGAAACTTTGTTTATACAGCTGATCAAGTTAACGGTTCATCTCCCCTGCTCTGTAGGCACTCCAATTCTGCCGTCATCCTAACTAGGAATGGTTATTTTACTTGGCAGAATTATTTCTGTAATACAATATAGCCAAATTGGTTGGTGATCGATTTGTTCGTCTGGTAAATGAAACCAACCAAGTTCCAAAGGGTTAAATCCCAGTTGCAGTAAAGACACCAATCAAAGCTTAGTGACTTTGGAGACTTTCATGAACTCCTGCTCTGCAGCAAGGTGATTGTTTTGTAATATATACTGTATACACCTTTCAACCTTTCTCAGAAAGGGCAAAAGCTAATTTCCTGTGATGCGTAGATTAAAAACACCACCTTTTATAAATGTTGCATTTAAAAACCTTTGGACTCAAGGAATCCAAGGGCCTAAATGCTGCAGTCCCAGATTTGTTCGTAGTTGCTCATTTTTTTATTCCTGTTTCTGTATAAAGATTGAAGTAAGAAGAATTTGGAGGGTCAGTATAGTTTCTATGTTGATGAGTACAGAAAACTGCTGAATCATAAAGCAGTGAACTTAATTTTTAAGTATCTTTCTCTTATTTGAAGGGAAAGGATGGATTTCTTTTTGGAAGTTTCTTTTTTTAGAATTTCCTTTTAGAAAATATGTGAAATTATCAATAAACTTCAAAATACATGTTTTTAAATGGAAGAAAAACTAAATTCTAGAAGGAACTTTCTCATAAACTTGCTATGTGAGCTGAAAATAGCCCCCTTTTTTTGCTTCCAGTTTGAGTAGAATAAAAGTAAAAAATCGTGGTCCGATGGGCTCACTTACATTGCCAAGTTTCATAAAGACCAAAAGAAACATTGTATGTAGAAGCACTTTTTGAAGTCTAAGAAGCTATTAAAAAGCATGAGACTGCTAGCAGGCTGGTCCCCTAAATGGCTGCAATGATCACAGACACCCTGCAGTTTATGGAGGTTCCCTTTCTGAAATGGACATTCATCTGTGTTGAACTCTATATCGAGAAAGTTATTCCTTCTTTAGTTCTCAGTCTCTCTTTCTCATTCCTCCTAGGAGCAAGTCTTTCTTTGGCTAACTGACCCCCAGGACCTCCTTTACACTCACCAGTCTCCCTTACCTTAAAAGGAGAGCAGACCTATGATAGAGCCCAGACCAAGTAAATGTACTGAGCTAGATTTCAGAGCATGGCTTAGTGTTCCTTGCTCAAGTCGTTTTGTGGTAAACTCCTGAAAGACA
Source organism: Cuniculus paca (assembly GCA_004365215.1). Lineage (NCBI taxonomy): Eukaryota > Metazoa > Chordata > Mammalia > Rodentia > Cuniculidae > Cuniculus > Cuniculus paca. Next base: position 4,127 of record RJWT010039362.1, on the reverse strand, counting down.
CACAAGTAATGCTTTTCCATTAATAGCAGTAATACAAAGTTTGTATTTCATGTATTTTGTACATCTGTACAGAGGTATCTATCTGGACAAAAAGTTATTTTAAAGAAAAAATAGCAAATAATAGCCAAGTGATATACAAATATGGCAAAAAATGTGAACAGGATACAAATATGAAGTTTTGGAATGTATGAACTATCATATAAACCATGTAGGTCATAGCTAAGACTTAACATGCTTGTCTCTGAGATAGCTGAAACTTTTTTATGTTGTTGTAGGTTGGGCCTCACCATCCTGTATGCTAAAAATAAAGGGAGAAATTTGGAAATTTCAGCTGCCATTTCAATTCCCTTTGATAAATACATTCCTTGAGAGAATCCAGCCACTGGAATGTCATGTAAATTCTCTAAAATGTTTAATATTAAAAAAATTGACATCAATGAGTGGGCTAAAGAGAGAGCCCCCTCCCCAAGGGTTCAGTTTATCTCATTAACCTCCAAAACAAACACATTAGTAGTACATCAACCTCACTCAGAATTGTCTGCAACACTGTGATGAGATACATCTTGCTTTATTCTCTAGAGACCATGTGAATCCATGAACAATTACAATTTTGAAGAACTTGTGGGCAGACTAATCCCCCATGATCTTTGCTTTTCTCAACACTTTTCTATTCTCTCTCTCTCTCTCTCTCAAAATCTCTCAATCTCTCTCCCTCTCTCTCTGAGAAAGGGAGTAAACAGATCACTTCGAACAGTTGTGTCAGAACAAGAGCCATGGAAAATTTGTTGGTGGGTTTTTAAAATACTGTTTCTGAAAATTTATGGATGAACTCAGTTTAGCAAAAGTGAAGAAAGCACATGATGACATTCAAGCAGCTTGGGAGCCTAGTTTTTTCCATTTAATGTTTTGCTGAATAAAATCCCCAAGTAATGATTTCCACTTGTTAATAAATAATTCTTGCTTGAAGCGAGGAAGTCTTGAAGAAGAAGGGGAAGAAATAATAATGAAAACATCACTAGAATCATCTTCATTCCTTTCAAATATGTTCAACTCCAACCCGGGCAAAGCTAACCAAATCTCATGTTCCTCTTGGGGGTTGCTTTGCTTCTTTAATTGGTGTATCTTTATTCTCGCAGTTATCTAGCCTATGTTTATATAATTATTGTCGCAAATGTAGGTGTGTGACACTTTAATAACATATTATTGTGCTTTAAGGAAAACGCCCTCTGTACTATTCTCGCCTGGGTGTAGGGCTCCTCTCTTGAGCAGATGTTCTTTGCTGTTACGAAAGGACTTTAGAATGCTGGATTCAGATGAATCTTGGAGGCGAGTGCCAATTATGTCATATGGTGTCAATGCCCAGTTACAACACTAATATAACCAGTTTTTTATTATTTTTAATTTTAATTACTCCCATGTACACTTCAGGGCTTTCTCTATGAAAAGCCAGCATTAGAGCTGTCATTGTGTTTTTCACCTAACAAGGACAAGGAATTATTTGATGTTTTGATTTTTAGAAGTGTTAGGGACATCTTTAAACAAACAAAACAAAACTAAAATCTCTTCTATGATTGGGTCCTCTTCTATGGTTGGGTCACTCATGACTGAAGCTATATTTTTAATGTCTGGAATGCCATGGTTTTCAATAAATTTGTATTGAATGGCCTGAGTAAATAGACACTACTTTTCTCCTTTTGTTAGTTTGATTATATGCCTTCTTATTTCTCTCATTCTTAGCAACTGAAACTATTCAGATTTGTAAGCTCAAAAAATGGAATACTGCCTCCCTGTTTTAACTCCTGGCTTGGTAGTCTCCCAACATCATTAATGTTAGAGGTTTAACTTATATGGAGATAATGGAAATTTGTTCTGAGATTGTAAAGATTTCATTATTTTGGCTCTTTGTTTCTTAGACTAACCAGAAACCCACCAACTATTGCCCTGCCATTCAAAACTATGTGAATAAATTTTGTTAATAAAGTTTTATTGGAACACATTCATCCTCATTACTTCACGTGGCATCTAAGACTGCTTTGGCACCACAGTTATAAAGGTAGACAATCAGGGAACTGTAGCCTGCAAGCCTAAAAGAATTACTATCTGGTTTTTTGCAAAATAAATTTGCTGATCTTTGGAATATAGTGGAGGACATTTTAGAGGTGTGAGAAGAGTTCTGCCTGTCTCAAGTTCTATTTAAAATGCTTATTAATTCAAAGTTTGACTTTCTATTGATTTAAAGATGCATAAACTCCCTTTGTAAAAGTCTTACTACAGCATGGAAGATAATATATCAGTTTATTAATTTTTACATTCATAATTATCATAGTAATGAAAGAAACTATAATTGGACCACTATGCTGTCCTTTTTGGGAGAGCAAGAGATTAATCTCTCCCAGGATTGATGAGGTCAGATTTTTACTTACACAAATCATATGCAATTCTTTGCATCAATATTAGAACATATGTATAAGGCTAATTCCTTTCCCCAAATGGTTCAGTTTCAAATAAAAGTAACAAAGCATCTCACAAAGGCTTGAAATGCTCTCATGTTCTGGGGTCAGTGGCACTACAGTTGCAGACGTGCCACACTTCCCAGACACCTACTAGTTTAAGACCTTGCAGTTCTGTAAAGAAGTCATGTGGCAAGGAGGATGCATTTGCTTTTCTCTGGTCCTTCTTAGCTAAACTCTGAGGGCTACAGGTCTCCACTCAGGAAATCCTGAGTGACCACCACTTTGGCCCAGCGAGCCTGCGTCCACATGGGGGCAGCATCTTGGAGTTTAGGCCTAATCATACTCCCACACATGCTTCGCACAAGGTGGAGCCTGAGACAGAGCCCTGCAAAAATGGAGTTTGGTCACGATAGCCAGTCATTTCAGTCAAGCAAAGAGACTAACAATTAATTACCGTTTTGTTTGTGTTTATAGCATTAAATTAAATTTTCCCATAAGCAAGAGCTGCTGACTGGGACTTAACTGTAGCCCAAGAGTGTATGGTTATGCTCATTTTCAAATGAGAAAACTGAGGCACAGTGAGGTTAAATAATTAGTCCAAAGTCACACAACTGATCTGGGTTCCAAAGATCCTGTTCTTTAAAATGCTAAAAGAGGGATATTTTGCAGAAATCTAGGTTTGCTAAGTGGATGTCATTCATGCCCTCCAGTAGACTTACTCAATATGCAAACCAACTTTTTAAGGGAGTTGTCTGGGACCACCTTATGAACTAGGAATTTTTGCAGTTTTTCAATCTAAAAACATTCTGCCCATCCATCTGATTTGACTTTTCCTAGAAACCTGGAGGGTCCTAGTAAGAGATAATCCTACATTCTAAAAGAGAACCACAAACTAGATTGAACTGCTTTTGACTAAAAGACAAGGTCAGGTGAGGAAGATCAGCAAAGCGTGGCTCCTCAGGGGGCAGGAACCAATTTCTCACTGCAATGGGAGAATTCTCAACTTTCTCAGAGGCCTCCCTCTAAAAACTTTTTCCTTCAAAGTGGCGGTAAATGCTGGAAAGGGAGGGAAAAAAAGGAAATTGACTGAGAAATGGCGCCAGCAAGAAGGGAGACACACACACACGCGTCCTCCAGCGGATGAGGCTGGCGCACTACCTAGTGCTCAGAAGATCAGCCTGTGCCTCCCCTCATGCTGTTCCAGACAGGGTGTGGGCAGTGCTCCGTTCCTTAAACTCTACCTTTCATTACCAAGTCTCTTTTACCCATGTCCTGGATCTCACAAAAGCTCTGATTTGTGAGGAGCAATCAGAATCTTTTGGGGACTGTAGAAAAGTGACAAAGGCAGCTATGGGGTCTTGAGAAAGGTCTCTGACCACCAGGACTGAGAATTTTTACTCAGAAGTTAGAAAGAGATACAGATGGCCTCTCTCCCTGACCCTGTTAATAATCATTACTATTATTGCAATTCATGGTTATTCTCAGTAGTAATGATCAGCCTGTACTTACCGAGCTCTCTGGACCAGGGTAATGTGCCAGCGCCTTCTTTGTATTATCTTGTTAAATCATCCCAAATACTCTAAAAGGTGACCTCTATGGCGATGCTCATTTTAGAGAGAATTACTGAGTTCTAGAGCTGCCCTGTCCAATATAGAAGCCTCCTAGCCACACCTG
>RJWT010039361.1:0-12687 GCA_004365215.1 Cuniculus paca | reverse complement strand
GTCTTGAATTGTTATTTCCTGGTTCCTCATTATTTTAAGAGGCCTTTCCTTTCCTGATCATAAGCTGCACACTGGTCTTCAAGGTCTGAAATTCTGCCTTCAGTTTCTTTCAAGTGATTTTGCCAGCTTTCAATGGAGTTTTTAATTTCATGTATATCTCTTTGAATCTTTAATGCATTTGAAATCTCTCTTATATTGCTCATTCATGGTTTCCCTCATTTTCCTTTGCTCTTTTTTTTTATCTATGTCTTCTTTAGAAATGCCTAACAATTCTTTTATTATGTTTTTCATTTCTTCTTTTACCTGAGATAGTATTTCTGTTCTAATTTCTTTTATAGGCTCATGGAGTTGTCTCTTTACTTCAGTTGCTATCATTGCAGAAATTTCATGTGTGCGACTCCCAATCTCTTCCATGTTTCCATCTGCTGAACTTGCTCTGGTTGGGTTGGAGTCTAGGGACTGCCTTTTGTTTCTTCATCTTGACATTTTTCTGGGTTCTTCCAAACAAGCATGTAGTGGGGTCCTGGGCACTTCCCACATTGGCTACAGTTTCTCTGGAGCATGACTACTTGGTTCTCCTGGCCAGTGCTGGCCACGGGTACCCAATGGTGGCTACTGGGTACTCTGGTGCAGGTCCCACTTCTGTTTTTCCCATCTCTTGCTGGTTACCTGGGGTGGAAGCCTCCCAAGAGCTGCTGGAGTGTGCTCACAGGAGCAGAGTCTGCCTCTGCCTTCCCTATGAGCTGTTTTCTGGTGAGCAGTGCCTCCCATTGTTGGCTGGAATGCCATGAAAGTTATTTATAAGCAATTGAAAAATTGATGCCAGAGGTTCATGTACTGGTGGTTTCAGTGGTCCTAATTATGATCCCTCCAGTGCATTTTTGAATATTGATGACCTTTGTTTAATATAACTTTCAATTTCTATGTTTTCTTCTGTCTATAGAACTTCTCTATGTATATTTAATTTTTTATTAGTATATGTTTGTGATAGATAGTATTTACATTCATTTTAGGGCAAAGAGTAGAAAATAAAAATCATGTATTATCTCAACATTCAAAGGTGATAATCTTTTTATTTTAAAGAGAGAAAAATAGAAACAATGACACAGAATTTCAAAACAGGATAGTAGGAAATTAACAATGGTTAATATATTGTATATTGTTAGCTTCAAAGTAGTTTCTTAAATTATAAGACAAAGTCATGCAGAATTGATCAAATAATATAAGCACAAACAGTTCTTTTCAATGAACTACAAGAAATTAGTAGTATAATTATCTTATCTATCATATATATACATATATATATGTATATATATATATTTCTCTTCCTTTCCTTCTTTTCTCTTTTCCCCCATCACAGTTGTTCTTTCCTTTTGAGCAGTTTCATTCCCTTTCACAATCTCTTGTAGATTTTGGATCTTATTTACTCTTTCAGTTTCTCACAATAGGGAGATAATATGATGTTTACATAGGCAAACTTGATTTATTTCTCTTATGAGGATGGTCTCTAGTTGCATCCATTGATCTATGAAAGCCTCAAGCTTATTCTTTTTTATAGCTGAGTAGTACTACATTGTATAAAAACACCACAGCTTTTTTTAAATCTATTCCTCAGTTGATTGGCATTTGGATTGTTTCCAAGATTTAGCTAATAAAAATTATGATGCTATAAACACAGGTGCACATTATTGATGTGATATGATGCTTTTAATTCTTCTGGGAGAATACCCACAAGAGGAATAGCTGAATCCAATGGAACCTGTAATCCTAGTTTTTTGAGGAATCTCCACACTGATTTCCATAGTGGTTGCACTGGTCTACACTCCCACCAACAGCAGAGAAGGGTTCCTTTTCCCCACATCCTTGCCAGCATTTGTTATTGATTGATTTCTTTATGACAGGCATTCTTTCTGGAGTGCAATTAAAATCTCAGCATTATTTTAATTTGCATCTCTCAAATGATCAATAACATTGAACATTTTTTTCATATATTTATTTGCCATTTGTATTTCTTCATCTGAGAAGTGTGTATTCTTCTCAGATGCCCATTTTTGGATTGGGTCTTTGAATTTGTGAGGCCTGATTTTTTTCAATTATTTATGTGTTCTAGAAAGAAGTCCTTTGTCTAAAGGATAATTGGCTAAAATATTTTTCTCACTCTGTGGGTTTGCTTTTCACTCTGTTGGTGATTTCTTTTGATGTGCAGACACTTTTTAATAAGATGAGATCCCAGTTGTTGATTCTTTGATGTACTTCCTGTGTAGTTTGGTTTTTATTCATGAACTCTCTGCCTACCCCTGTGTCTCTAAGATTTCAACCTTCTTTCTCTTCCAGTAGATTTAATATTTTTATTTCAATACTTAGATCCTTTATCCATTTTGACTTCAGTTTAGTGCATGATGATAGACATGTCTAGTTTCAGTCTTTGGCATGTGGAAAGCCAGTTTTTCTAGCACCATTTGTTAATAGAGGATATCTTTCTTCCAGTGAACATTTTTGGCCCCTTCGTCAAAGATAAGGTGGCTGTGTGTGTTTGTAATTGTGTCTGCATCTTCTAATCTGTTCTATTAATCCTCAGGTCTGTCTTTTTGCCAATATGAAAGGTAATAATCTTGTTTAATATTTTTCTCCTTTTACCATTTATTTTGTACATCCTATCTTTTGCTTTTGTTTTGTATTTTGAAACAGGATCTCAGTATGTGGCTCAGGCTGGTATTGAACACTGCGTAGCCCAGGCTGGCATCAAAATCATGGCGATTCTCTTGCTTCAGTTTCATGAGTTCTGGAATTACAGCTGTACCCCACCATATCCAGCTGATATATCCTTTTGTAAACACAAATAAATTGGAACTTCATGCTTCTGTATTCTTTGTCTATTAGTTTTGTTCAGTTAGCATCATATGGTAAGCATATATAAAAACATAAAATACTCCTCTAAAACATGATTTTAAAGGTTATACATTTTGTTTTAACCTTTAACTTAATGTTTTTTTAAAATTTCTTATTACCACAGAATTGCCATACATAATGCTTACCTTCATCATGGGGAATTGGTACATTTACATAACACATCTTAATTCTTTTTGCACCCTCTTCCCTTCTCCTCCCTCCCACCTTCTTCCATCTCTTGGCCCTTTTCTTTTTGCAAAAGATTAAGATCAGGACTATGATTCAGTTTATCAATCCTAAGTATTAAATGGTAGGTGATTTCAACTCACTCACTCTTAGTAACAAAACTGGAAAAAATTGTGCTCATTTGGGCTCCTTCAGCCTCATCATGTAAGAAGGCAGCTTGGATAGTAATATAGGGAAATGAGTGACACCTGAGTACCTAACTCCAGCATAGATTGTTCTGTCTGCACTCCTTTGCCCTAATGACTATTGCAGTCAGAAAATAGAAGGAGCTGAGTTGGTCCCCAGGAGTTAAGACACTGCTCTGCTCTATCACTCCAGGTTGCCAAAGAATAAGACCATGCAAAGTCCTCATGGCATGGACAGTTCCAACTCTCTACCTTGTCTCCACCAGTGCTTCCTCCAACAGAGATAGGGGCCAGCCCAGCCCATCTCTGGACATCGCAGGCCTCCTTCTTCTCCAGACTCTTAATTCTTGACATGTGTGTCCCTCTTTCTTCCCCTCCCACGTATCCTTCAAGTTTCAAAATTTTCTTCCTTAATGCTTTCCTCTCTTCTCTAGAGTTAGTGACTCTTTCCTTTGCCTTTCATAGAAATTGGTCAATATCTTTTTATTGTAATCCTGCGAGCTATTTTATTTGTTTATATTTCTATATAACTCCCGCCATGGCAGATGTGGTGCTTGCTTGACTTTTTAACTTAAGCACCCAACTCCACACTTGATCCAGAGTATGCATTTAATGAATGAGGAATAGATGGACGCTGAATAAACGAATGAATAAATATGCTATACTCTGAAATTAAAGGAATAGAGTTATGCTGTTTGCACTGCATAGTATCGTAAAATAAGGATTCCCTACAAATGAGTGAAAATATTTTTGTGTGTTTATAAATTCATAATAAATGTATAGATGAGCTAAATACTTACACACAAAGGTATTGTCTTCTTCTCCAGCATCACTGTGTACTGTCTCAGTATTTATGTGCTGGCCTTTATTGAATTTGTCTTCCTTGGTGTATTTCTGCCTTCCACAGGGCATTGGCACCAGCTGTTCCTTCACCTGAAATCTCATCTCTTTCTTCTTTACTGTGTTGACCCCAACTTAACCTCAGACTCCTTACCCAATGCTCACCTCCTCAAAGACCGACTATAGTGTAGGCTCTACACCAATAGAAGTGGAAGTAACAACTACAGTGGCAATAATAGTAACTAACACTTAATGAGAACATTCTATATGGCATTGTTCCAAACACTTCTATTGATTATCTTATTTACAACAACCATCTGAGGCAGGGACCATCATTAATCATGTTTAAAACTAAGGAAAATAAGCTCAGAGAAATTAGGTGACTTATTCAAGCTCACACAATTAAAGCATGCAAAACTACTAGACATGCAACCTTTTCACAGCTCTTATCACAGGTGCAATTTTACATTTATTTGAATAAATTGCTGTTTAATAACTTTTTACCTATAAGTTTATATAAGTTTAATAACTTTATACCTAAAGACTATAAGCTCAGTAAGGTGACTGTATCCTTAGCTCTTTATATCGTGTGAGGTACAATTTAGATAATCAATAAATACTTGTTTGATGAATGTGTTTTTATTTCAGGTGGTATTTCAGGCCAGCACTTATTGACATGGTGTTGTTACTGGTCTGTATCTGTCAAAGGGAACTTGATTAGAATATATTAGCATGTAGTCTCTTAATTGGAGTTTTATTTTTCATGTGAGTACCTAAAATGATAGAAAGTTTGTGTTTGATGATGATATTGAGACAACAGGTCTCCCAGAGACACACTATTAACTCCAGGTCTAATCTGACCATAAAACATGTGATTTCAGTCCCAGCAGCCCTACTATTTGGTTAGAGGTATTGCTGTGTTTAATACTAAAACAATATATTTTGTCATTTAAAAAATGCTCTACAACATGTTTTTCTTTTGGCCCAGTGGTAATATTATGTAATTCTCCAGGAATGTTTCTTTTGTATCCAAAGGCAACTTCAGTTTAGAAATCTTATTGGCTTTCACCAAGAGGTTTAGTTGTGTGATTTGAATGGAAGAAGAGGAGAAAGCATAATATTTCAGTTTGAATCTCCTAATCTGAACATTCAGGGTTTGATTGGCCGCCAAAATATACCATGAAATTTTCAAAAGCCAATAATGGAGGATATTAGAATTTGGTGTCCATTACAGATTTGTGGAAAGCTATTTTTTTTTTCATTAGGGTCTTAATGGAGGAACTGAGTAAAACATTCATCTCCACTCTTTTTATCTGTTTAGCTAAAAGTGTCATGTTTATCCATGGACTCATTTCTCTTCATAGTATCTTGGCAACATTCTTTCACCCAAAAATATATGAAAACTATATGTAATAGATCCTCCACTTTAATGTGGAAAACAATGGACAGGAGGGGGAGGACATCGAATAAGTAATGTTAAAATTATAAATTATTTTTGGGTTGCCACTTTCATTTTAAATTTAAGCGTTGTTGCTTCTTAACAGATTGAAAATTTTGGAGGACTGCTGTACAAATGTCTATCTATCTACTGCATTTTTGCTCTGTGGCCTACTATAGGTTTTACAATTGTGCAAGATATTGTCTAGAAACAAGCCTTTCATTGAACTAAACGTTAGTTTGAACAATTTTTTCAGTACTGTGCTATTTATTTCTTAAAAACAAGACTACACTAGTCATCTAATTTCACAAGTGTTATAATTTAAGTGTGTTCTCTGAACTTTGAATCATTTTCTAGGGAAGAGATATTGTATGCATATTCATTGAACCAGAGCCTTCTAGGAGATATCATGGTTTTGAAATCAGATGATCTGGGATCTATATTTTATGTTGGCAAGTATTTAGAGGCAATATTGGGTTCATCACTTCCAACTTTGTCACTAAAGTATGCTGTATTAATCCCTTAATTGCCCTTCTGGTGCTGATTTGAATAATATGTATCAGTGGAATCTAAGCTTTTGCCAACATGGAGTTATTTTACTAGTTGTTCTGCCAGTCACACTATTGTGGCCCCAGAAAAGCATTTTTTAACATTCTATTTTAAAATAATAATCATTTTCCATTTTAATGAATCAAGTCATATTTCACCACATTTCTGAAAAATCAGAAATGACCTTGATATTTTAATTGACCTATAAAATACTTTTCTAGTAAATGTCTGTTTCCCATTGAATTGTGATCAAATATTTTAATAATTACTGGGGATCAATATTTAAATAACTGAATAATTCATAGACAGCCCTATGATTTCAAGAACTCTAGGCTGGGAATAACTGAGCTAAGAAGAAAGAAGTTAACCTTTGTTAATGAGTACAGAGAGTTCCTTTAAATTTTCAACTCTAAAAATAAGTGCATTTTTAATTTCCTCAGTTGTTAGTGGTAAGGGAAGAAGGTCATCAGCAGTGTATTAAAGTTAAGGTACTCTCTGGGAATGATTCTTTCATTTATCTTTGTAACCAAGGGACCTGCAGAGAACTTGGTGTAGGGAAGAACTTTTAGTAATGGGAAAATAAATGCTGAGAAGTAAGAGGAGTGAGGTGTGGAGACAAAGTGGTCAGGACACTCAGTTGAGATGGCCAGTTTCAGAGTAGATCATCAGAAGCTTCTGTTGCTTTCTGTTGCCCCCTGACATCTGTGATCATGACAATAGCACTACAGCAGTTAGTGGATGACTATGAAGTTCTGAGCAGCTTTTGTGATCTATTTAGCATCAGGAATTTTTCTGTTAGAACTCCAACGTTGTCTACAAGAGTCATTTTTATGTGTTGTGTGAATCTGGATGAGTGATAAAAGGTCTCTTATCCTGGTTCTCCTGCCTGTAAAATCAGAATAACTACCACACAAGATTAAAGTGAGATAATGATTGCTGAAAACCCATCACATGCTAGACATGTAACAAGTGTGTTTTTTCTTCACTCTTCTCAACAGATGACATGGAATAGGTAAGGCTATTGATTTCAGGTCTTTTCCCCACCGGGCTTACAAAATGAAATTAGTACACACAAAAGACATAAAGGTTCCTTCCTGCATCCCATGTAATGTTGCTGTGAATGACTAAGTCTTCAAATGGCTAAATCAAGTTCTATTGAATAATCAAAATGACTGGTGGTGTTTAAGATACCTGTATTATAATTCAGTCAAAACTCTGGCAAGAGTTCAGATTTCTCTAGATCTTGCAAAATCCCTTAGCTGTTGTTCATTATGGCCACGATAGCATTGATCTGTCATCTTCCCCAGTGCTACATTTCTTATGATTTCTTAAGGTAGAGATGGAGTCACAAAGTGCTTAACTAAGCTATGAATAGGACCTTTCCTTAGAACAATTTTTCTCCTTAAAGTACCAATGGATAGATGGTGGAAACCTATTCCATGAGTCTTCCATTCACAAAGCTAATGGATGGATGTTCTACTACAATGTTGGTTAGATGTCAGGCAAACAGAAACAAAAAATAAACACTAGGTTTCTTAGAAAAACAAGCTTGGTCTGGTTAGCACATGATCCAACCAGAAACAACTGTCATCCCTCTCTTTTCTGTGGAAGGAGTAGTTTCAACGCCACGAGTTCTGCAGAAACTTCACTGGCTCAGAAAAGAGAAAGAATGTGGCCAGCAAGCAACACATTTTCAGCAAGCTGAGCAAATATGGCTTTGACGTCAGGGAGGGAGTACATACATGGGTAACAAAGGAGTTGTGCACACATGGGGATTTTGTGGTACCTGGGTGACTGCCCAGAGCACTAAATCCTGGAGTTGAGAATCCCTTTGAAGACCCTTCACAACGCTTGGGAATTTCAAAGAATATCATCATAACTCAGAAACCCTCTGAATGTCATTTTACCTTGTTCTTCTGCCTCCCCACTGTGCTGACTGTCCCTAGTGACAGACTGAAGCCCAACCATTGCCTGGGGGAGGGAGTGGGCTGCAGCAGATGTGCACATCTGGATCACCTGCTGGTAACCCATCAGGCCCCAGCTTTCCCATGGCTTTCACGTTCACATGACATTTCTGAGGGTGGCCTCCTCTCTGAGATAACTGAATCTTTTAGACTAAGGGTTTTAATTATTGATTAAAACATTCTGTAATGTACAGGTTATTCAGTCAACTACACTTACTCATCTTTGGCATACGGAATCTTTCTTATTGTCTCGTATGTGAGTAATGCACTCTGAGATTATAGTCCTTACAACATTTTAAAGAGAAGAACACATAGCTGGGGATCTTGGGAGAATTGTGAGCATCTTTTGTGTTCTCTTCCTATATAAGTTACTTAGGCAAGAGACAGCTTTGATTTTTACTTTACTTCTACTTCTCCACTGTGGGTTTTTACACAGTTCCTCTGAACATAGAGAAATTTAATATTTACATGGGTAACTTTCAACCCCGTTCTGCCCTATTCAGTTCTCTTGTTTTTAATCATTACATAGTGAGTATACAATGACATTTCACATCTGTTTCTTGTTGGGAAGATCAGTAAGGATAGGGGTGATTGAGAGCTACATTAGGTGAAGTAATTACAAAGAAATGTTAAAAAGTGGAAGTGTACCATTTTCCCATTTTTATCTAATACATTCAGCATTTGAGAGAGGATGATGTGAGGCTCAGTTGATGTGGTAGGGGTTGGGGGGATGGTGATACATTAAAGTTAAGCAAATGGCACACTCTGTAGCAACCTGACTGGGTTATTGCTGGGGGAGGTGTCTATGAGAGATGGCAAAACATACTGGCATTTGATGGTTGAGTTTTCCCTGTGTAACTCTGAGTATGTGACTGCTTCTTTATGTTTTGTCTTTAGACAGTCTTCTATTTTAATTATAATTTGGCATTACCTTTTCATGATGTTCTTCTGTATGAGATTCTAGTTATCTGTAAGACTCTGGGTAATTTTAAAAACTCCAGTATTATTTCCAAAAAGTAGCTTAAGTACCAGAAGAAACTGGCATATTAAAGTTCAACCCAGTGGAAATACATTTTTTAATTTGAAAAATAAAGATATGTTGGAATTGCAAAAGTTAAAGTCCTCCAAGCAAGGTTAAGTTGCTCTAAAACAGTGAATGTGCATATTTAGAAGTCTGGGGATTTACAATCAGCAAGAGGACTATAACTTTCTCTTTTTTTCTGATTTGGTTTGTGTAAATTTGTAGTGCAAGTGTTTCATTTCTCTAGACATTTGCATTTAATTTGCTGCTTAATGTGAAAAAAATTGAAGGTTAAGGAAATCATGCTCCAGAATGAATGTATTACACTCTGACTTCTATGGGAATGTTTTCAGTTGCACATTGTAACAGTGTTGCAATCTCAAGGAAATGTGTGAAAAATCCTATTCAGAGGATAGATTTTTGTCCTTAAAGTAAGTATTCCTAAAGATTTCCAATAGTCATCAATTTTGTTTTATCAAATAATGCTTCATCCTGATTTTTGTCTTAGTTCATTATTTAGAAGTATAGATTATTGTTTTTTACATTAATTTTTACAATTCTTTTAAAAGTACCTGTTGTAAAAGATGCAGCTTTCATCTTATAATAATGATAAGATGCATAATTTTTTTGTTTTCATAATGTAATCTCTTACTTGACCCTTTTGTGTGCTTTTTCTTTCTTAAAAAGACTTGCTACAATATACTGAATGTTTACCTGCTCCCTCCCTGCATTCTCAAAATTCATGTGTTAAAATCCTAACACCCCATGTAATATTATTAGGAGGTGGAACCTCTGAAAGGTAATTGGTTCACAAGGGAAGAACCCTCAGGAATGGGATTAGTGCTCTAGAAATCTCTTTCCAATATGCGAGGATTCAAGGAGAAGTCAGCAGTCTGACTTCTTGAAAAGGGTGCTCACCAGAATGTGACCAGCTGGCATGCTGATCTCAGACTTTCCATCTCCAAAATTGTTAGAAATAAATTTATGTTGTTCATAGAACTATGGTACCATGTTATAGCAGTCCATGCTGACTCAGACACTTACTATATTAAGAAACTTAAAATCAAACAGAAGGGAAGGCACATCATTAGAAGAAAACAGCATAACACTATGGCGTCATTTAGATTGAGTGATTTAAAGGCTATCTTTGGGAAAATTTGGGAAGTCATAGATTAGAAATTTCACTCCATACGACTTTTCAGCTATAAGGGCTAGTCCCTTTGGGATGGATTTTGAAGCCACCCAAATATCAGAAATCATGGCACTTGAGGCATTTTCTCTAGTCTAAAGGAATACATTCTGTGGAAATTTGGGATGAACTCTGTCAGTCAGTAGGAGCGCATGTAGTCTTCATGGGCTGATTCTGGGTTCTACTAATGCTGGGAGGGGACCTCCAGACATGCTATACACAAGACAGTCTATCATGGAGTAAGGATAAAAATAGAGAGGAAAAGGACATATTTTCGTTGTTTCTGTTTATAGAACCCAGTTCTTTGGTCTTCAAAGGTCTCAGCCTAGTAGAACTGTAGGCTGTTGTTTTTCATTTATCCCCCGCAAAAGAATGTGGAGGGGGAAATATTGCAAATATCCCCTGCTTCGGCATTGTTTGATTTCCTAAAAAAATTAATAAAAACAGTTCCTAGCAGCTGGTTGAAACAATTATACTCTTCACAAAAGTCTTTGCAGATGACACTGAATGTTAAAAAAATAATTCTTTCAATTAGTGTGTGGCCAGTGCACCTGCAAACTGGAATCATCCAAGGAAATGTCCATGAGCATCAGGGAGAACACTTCAGGAATTCATCCACTTTGCCTTTTTCTATTGCCACATTCACACAGATGTGAATCTGAGGGGTGCACATGCTGAAAAGGCCACCCGCCTGTAATCCCAGGAGCATGAAAAGCATGAGCTCAAATCAGGAAAACTATGAATTTGCAACTGTGTACCATCAGTATCATTTCTCCTTGTTCTTAGAGTCACTTTATTTTGTTGTTGTTTTTCCTGAATAACATATGCTGGAGATTTATTGCTCTAAATACCCCATAAATTAAAAAAGCAAGTTCTGTTGTTAACTGTACTTAGTACTTTATATGCTGCTGTGTTTTCCAGTATTTTTAATAGTTCTCTAGGATTCTTTTAATTTTTCTAAATATTTTTTCATTTAGAAATTCTTAAGAAGATAGGACTGGTTTATTTTCATGTTGTTTCCTAAGTCCTCAATACATAATTCACTATTCCTTGTATAGAACTAGCCATCAGGTACACTGACAGTTTATTCTTCAAAAACATTAAGCAAGCATTCTCTGTGCTAGCATTGTGCTTGGTATTAGATTAAATAAAACCTAATCCTTGTCTTGGAAATGCTTATAATTTTTGTTACAATTAGTTTCCTTGTTTGCTTTAAAGAAATGTAACACTGTATCATCAATCTGTGTCTCTAGAACTCTTCATTCTTATCTGCAGAAGTGTTAACACCCCCAAAAAACCATGTTGGAATTTATTTGGTGTTGTACCTAAGTGGTGGGACACTGAAGAGGCGAGGTGAGGTCTTGAAGGCTCTGTCTTCATGAGTGGAACTAATGCCCTTATAAAATGGCCACTTCAGCCCCCTTTTGCCTCTTGGTCCTTCCACTTTGTGCCGTGTAAGAATGAAACGTTTCCCTCCAGAGGACTCAGCATTCCAAGCACCATCTTTGAATTAGAATTGCTAAATCTTGCTGGTGCCTTGATCTTGATCAGTATTCAGAGCTATATGCCAATACATTTATTTTTGATGGCTATTTTTATGTTACTTCTAAATTCATTTTTATTTTAAAAATATTTTCATTTTAAACTTTTTTTTTAAGTACATGTTTGTAGTAGATAATGATTATGTTCATTATGGGGAGTTGGTACTTGTACATAATATAAGTTAGCTTCTTTTTATCCCCTTCTCCTCTCCCCTCCATCTCTTGGTCCACTTCCCTTTTGCAAATGATTTATCTCCTATTTCGTAGTATCTATCTTTTATTTTGCTGTTTATTTCATTTCTTGTTTCTTATATAAGAGAAACCATGAGCTATTTAGCTCTATGTCTGATTTATTTCTTATATGGTCTGTTTTATTCTATTATAGCACCACAAACCAGTCTCAGACAGGAAGTAAACAAGGAACTGCACCTGGTGTATCAATTATTGAATTGCTGTGCCACAAGGAACCCCAAAACATATGGCTTAAAATGACGACTACAATTTAATGTGTACAAGTATATGGGTCACCTGAGAAATTATGCTGACCTGGATCAGCTTGGTTGATCCTGGCAGACTTCCTCTCCTGTCTGTGGTCAGCCAGTGACTCAGTAGATGGTTTAGTGTAGGTTGGTGTCATTTACATATCCAGTTATTGACTGGCCATTGTTTGGATTGACCAGGATGACTAGACTCTATTGCTCCTTGGCATGTAGAAGACTAGCCCAGATTCATTCAAAGAGTTACAGCAGGTTTCCAAGCCAGCCAGCAGCAGTGTGATAAGACTATAGATGCCTAGGCATAACTGTCATAGTCTCTTCTTAGTTCTATCGACCAAAGCAAATCCTAGGGCCATTCCAGATTCAAGAAGTAGGAGAGGGTCTCCAC
>RJWT010039360.1:0-12689 GCA_004365215.1 Cuniculus paca | reverse complement strand
ATCTTGCCTGAGAAAGCAAAGAAATGCATTTCTCCACCCATATTAAGTGCTGAATTGTCTAACTGCTAGAATTTTTTAAGAAGCATGCTTTAAAACACCATTTTTACCAGTTGTAGTGGGGCACACATATAATCCCAGCATTTGGGAAGCTGAGCAAGATAGCAAGTTCGAGACCAGTTTCAGATACATAGCTACTTCAAGGTACGCCTGCACTACATAGTGAAAACCTGCCTCAGGAAAACAAAAAAACAAAAAACAAAGAAACAAAACAAACAAACAAAAAAAAGAACCCCAACTTTTTATTCATATATCAATCAAAAATTGAATTTTCTTTCTTTTTTTCTTTTTCTTTCGTTTTTTTGCCTTTTTAACCTGTGAAAAAGAAAAACGACATCATTTAATCATAACATTGTGAATAGACACATTAAATATTTTGGTGAGCTAAAGAAAGAAAAAATAAGATTAATTACACAGAAATATTCTGGACACCTTCAACAAAGTAAACAAGATTTTTCTAGTAAGATTTCAGGGCTAATTCTGAGAAACCAAGTACAATGTTCTAGAAGATTCACACTGCATATAACCTTGTTACAGTTCTAGAGGAAAGGAAAGATATGTCTTTAATTTGGCTTAATCAGGAAATGCCATGGCTTATCCTGTAGAATCATTTATGGGAGCAGAAGTTAACATCATCCAGAAGTAGAAAGTGGATAATTACTTAAGAATAACCTCAAGGGTTGACAGTCCTCCAGGATAAAGGAGATTAAGCCTTTCCTTTTTTTTTATAGAGAGCATGCAGTGCTCACTAAAACCGATCATGCTGCCAATTCAAACAGTGAATTCTTTGGCAAGCTCTCCCTATGCATCCAGTTTGGTTATACTCACTGCCAGCAGCAGACGATCTCTCTCAATCAAGTCAGCCAGCTTGTATAGGAGGCGGCCCCTCTCTGAAGCATCCATAGTTCGCCATGGAGAGCCAATCTGAAAGGCTTGTCTTGCGGCCTGCACTGCTTTGTCGATATCTGCCTGTAAGTCAGGGAGAATTCAGTTCAACGTGCTCAACACATTGGCAGAGCAAATCCAACGGCCATAACCCTTTAAAACAAGCTGTAGCCACTCATAAACAGATGCTGTGTCTCCATGAACTCCAAGTCTAGCACAGTCTACACATTCAACTATGGTAGGTTGGACTGACACCTGCTGAATAATCTTTAGAACAGTGAGCTCTTCACACCTGACACATGCTTGATTTCCTAGAATATAAATGTTATAATATCTTTTGAGTGTTTTTCGTATTTGAGTAATGTTCTAATAACTTTACATGCATTATTTCATTTGATTCTCAATAATCTCACAGGGTCAAGATATTCTCCACTTAATAGATGAAGAAAGAGGGGAGAGGAGAGAAAGATTTTCTCAAGGTCAATAACTAAAAGTGGCTGAACTGAGTTTTAATGGAGTCCATCCGACCTTGGATCCCTTGCTTCTTACCACATTTTCTACTCCTTTCATGACTGAGCTACAGAAGTACCAAGCAAACTCAAGAACCCAAAAAGCAAATACTTTTTCTGGCCCCTGGGTACTCTACAATTTGTGCATACTTATGAAGAATTTACTGAAAACTGGATAAGCACTTTGCTTTGCTCTTGAAGAATGAATATTATAAACATGCACTCGTTCTTTCTACACAGAAGGCAGAAGGCAGAGGGAAGTGGAATTGTTCTATAGAAGCCTCTGCATGGACCAAGCCCTCTTTTCCTGGCAGGGTACAAAGAGATCTTTTTTAATTCCTAATTAAGTAAAGAAATCAGGTGCTCTTTATTGATTATGCAGCATTTACACTGATTCCCACAATAATGTAATCATTAAGCACTGCAAACAAGTACTAATAAAAAAGAAATGTTATGTGATGAATTAAAAAGACCTACATTGATTCAAACAAAAGCCAAATAATAGAATAAATCAACACCAACAAGTCTCTTTATGTAGCCTCCTGGCTTTCACGTACACTGCCTTGTCATACTCTTTCTTCTGTGTTGTGTTTTTCTAAACCAGGCATACTTCTCTCATTGTCTGCAAATCCACTCTAGTTACTCTATTCCCCTGTGGACCCTTTGCAGATGCCCACTCATTTACTATAAAATGCACCTACAATGAATATCACCATTGCTATATTTCTAATTCATGTAGGTCTTTTCCCCCACCAAAATCAATTGCAAATACCTAAAATTCCAACACCTCTCCCCCACTTCTGCTGCACAGGACCGACCCCTGTGTGGAACTTCACAAATCTTAACATTACAGGCCAGAAGATTGTAACTTTTTGCAGAAGATGTAATTCCCTTTGAGAATTAGGGTGGCAAGAAAAAAAAAGACTTTTTAAAAAAAAATTGCTCACATTTATACTGAATTCCAGTCAAGGATGATGTCTCCCTCTTGGAAAGCCACGGACCTCCTCCTTAGACTGTATTCAATTAAGAGATCACAAACCTATAAGTCTTAAAATTATTAAAGTGGATATAATTAAAATATTTTTAAATAGAGATATTCTTTAATTTATGATAAGGTTGAGTCCTCATAAAGCAATGAGTTGGAAATACTGTAAGCTGAAACTGCATTTAACCCACCTGACCTACTGAACATTATCGGTTTGGTCTAGCTTGACTTAAATGTGCTCAGAATGCTTTGAGTCTGTTATATAATAGTGCTGAATATCTCATTTAGTTTGTTTAACGCACTATGCTGCAGAGCATTGGTTGTCCACACTTGGATCAGGTAACTGACTGGGAATTGTGGTTTTCCATTGCTGCTTAGCATTCAAAGAGAAATTCTTATTACCTATTGCTAGCCTGGTGGAAAAAAATCCAAATTCAAAATTTAAAATATGGTTTCTATAAAATGTGTATTGCTTTTGCATCTTAGTAAAGTTAAGAATTGGAAGTTGAACCATTGCAAATTGTGGATCGTCTGTATTGATGATCTGAAGCAAGAGAGATTTCTTAAAAGTGTAATTTGATCTGAGTAGGTGATAATACATATTGACTACAAGCAAAGATTTTTCAGTGTAATATATGACACTGGTGTCTCACCATTAAAGCTGGGAGAATGATGTTTACATACAACAAAACGTATGGGCTCACCACTTGCTCTCCTGCGAAATGAAGACACAGTGCATACTTTGAGCATCCAGTTAATCATACTGACTGTATGTTTGGACTTTGTTTCATGCCATAATTTCTAGCCTTTCCCATGTTAAATTCAGAGAGTACTCTTTAGGAAAAAAGACAGAGAAGCAAACCACAAGAATCTAAGATTGTCAGTATGATGTGTGGATACTATGGCTTAAAAAATATTTGCATCTCAGTGTTTAAACCGATGTATGTGACACAGCTTTCATTTCAATCCTCCTGCTCGGCATTCTGCCATTGGCCTCAGCCAAGTATGGGCTGTCAGAGGTGTCCTAGCCTCCAAGGGGATAAGGAAGAACTTACTTCAAGACAATTACTCTGCCATATGAAAAACATACCCTTAGAGAATGCTATTATCACTAAAGATGTTTTGTGGTTGTGTTTTGGAACGTACCTCTCCTTTTCTCACATCTAATATTTAATTTTTCAGGCACTAAGAAAGAGTAATGGTAGTTAATTTATATTTTTGAAATAAAAAATGTAGATTTAAATTCTAATTCCTTCTTATTAGCAATGTAACTTTGGTGGTATCTAGTCATCTGCATCAATCCATCCATCCACATAAAGATTTCATACCCAATCTACCCTATAACATTCTTCTCCTAAGTATGCTAACGATAGAATAGTGAACTGAACAGATTGTCGTTTTGAAATATGCAATCAAATGGAGGTACATGCAACCAAATCATCACCCTGCTGTCTTATATACCATGAATGACAGTTACCTGTCAGTATTCCTGAGGAATTGTTTCCAGGACCATGTTAACAAATAACCTAAATCTACAGATGCTAAAGACTTATATAAATTGATATAATATTTTCATTTAACCTACACACATTCTCAATTTTTTTTTCTTTTTGGTACCGGTGATAGAACTCACAACCTCACACTTGCCAGGCGGATGCTTACACCACTGAGCTAAATGCCCGGACCTCACACATTCTCACATATAATTTAAATCATCTCTGGATTACTTATAATACCTACTATAACGTAAATGCTATGGAATTAGCTGTTATGCTATATCATTTAGAGAATATTAATAAGAAAAATGTTTATGCACATTCAGTATAGACACAACCATGGTAGGCCTAACTTTATAGTTAGAACAACATCACCATGGTTGGTTGACTCTGTAGGTGAGGAATTTGTGGACACGAAAGCCTATTCTGTTCTAAGGTAAAATGTTGTGCTACATTTTTGAAACTCAGTTTTCAGATCTGTAAATTTGCAGGATTCTTTTGAAGATTAAATAAAGTAACCCTTGATATACATTGTCATATGACAGACATTATGTTATTCATTACATGGATATGATTGTTATTATAGTCTTACAAGCAAACTAGTGTTAAAATAACTTTCAGCAATCCCAGTGTATGGTAATACTCCCTTTCAGTTTTCACTGCCTAATACAATTACAGGCTTTTATTATTTTATACTGCTGACAGCCTGCCCGTGTTCTTTCTCTTTCTTACCCAACTGTGTTGCCTATAGCTACCAGGCTAATCTCTTCATACAGTTTTATCTTATCATTCTGCCTTTCAATGTTTGCAAGTGTTGCTTTTCACCTACATTCCAAGGTCGGATTCCTCTACTTGGTTTTCAAGGTCCAATATTCTTTGCTTCCCTCCCCCAACTACCTCATAAGTGGTGCTCATATTTTTTCTGCCCTATCTGACTCAGCTCTTTATTGCTCTATGATTCTCCTTGCCAAGAATGGCCTACTAAAACACTCTATGCTTTCAAAATCCTACACCTTTTTAAACATTCAACTATTACAACTTAACTAAATCCCCACTGGAGTAATCTGCTTGATGATAGCTACTAGTTACGAGACCACTAAGCTTGATGCTCTGAGATACGTTCTGTTCTTTACAGTCTCATGTTACTGCTATAGTTTTATGGACCTTGTTTTACACATACAGAGGTCTCATGAACATGAAATCCAGCACAGAGTAGAACCAAAATTTGATCCCATCTCTGACTCAATTCTAGGTTTTATAGCTTTGTGGGGTTGTCTAATGTCTCCATTGCAATTAATATTTACTACTGTCTGTATTATACAATAGGAAGTTAATAAATATTTCATAATCTCATTAAATATTTTCCAAGCCTATCAAGTTATCCTGATGCTTCATAAGGATATATCTTACATAACTTATATTGATATTTATATCATCATATTTTAATTGATTCCATTGTATAACAAAGCTTTTACATTATTGATAGCTAGTGAGCATATTGTTGTTTAGTTTTTCTTTTTCTTTTTTCAAATTTCAAGACTAACATTTTTAATGTAGGACAGGCATGTCCAGGGATATAATGTTTTAATTAACCAGAAAACAATTAGGTACATTAAGATTTTCTACCAGCAGCAACACTGTTGCCTATGGCATTTAAAACGTTTTTTTATTTGTTCGTTTTGTTTTTTCAGACAGAGTCTCGCTATGACGTTCAGGATGACCTTGAGCTCACTATGTAGCCCAGGTTGGCCTCAAACTCATGGTGATTCTCCCGCCTCAGCCTTCCAAATGCTGGGATCGCAGGCCTGTGCCACCATGCCCAGGAAAATGTGCTTTTTTAAAGTAAAGATCCACAAGTTGTGTACGTGAAGGTAACTTGAATGACGATGAGCTACCAAATGCCTGCCTTGCTCTGTTAAGGAAGACTGAACCCTTCAGTCACTCCCAGATCATTCATTTCCATATTAAATTTATTCAGAAGTGAAGAAAATAATTATCGGATCAGTTGTACTTTTACACCTCTCATAAATTCTTTCTTTAATAGACATTTACTTTTATTCCCACCAATTATTTGTTAGTTCATGGCTTAGTGTTAGAAGCAATTTTCAGGATTAGTCAATGCAACCTAAAAGAGGTACTGAAGTGAAAAGAAAACAGTACCCACCCACATCTGTGCTTTGTTCTGTAAACTCCATTTGTGTTTGCCCCTCTTTTCTTTTCGATACTACTTAAGGCTCACTGTTGGTTCCATTCTACTCATACTTATACAACTTTTGGCTCATTATCTAAAGAGTCATTTCCAGAATATTAGGTTTAATGTGACTATATAATTTACTAGATTTGTTCCTTTCACTAAACAATATTAGTTTACGTTCATCATCCAAGTTGTTTGAACAGTGATTATTCTTTAAAGACCAAAGTACTTTTTTTAAAAAAATAATTCTAAAAGGAATTCAATGATAGGAATTCTGGATGATAAATAGTTACTTTCCTTGCATCATTCATATCCTCGACAATTTACTTCAGGTGGTCGAATGTCCAGTCAGTTCCATTACAATTGTGACCTGACTTGAAGCTTTGCCAGGTGTCACTAAGGGTCCTTCTGCTCTTTTCTGGGCAGCAGCATTGTCAGTAAGCACAGAGCAACTCAATGACACACTGTTCAAAGGTTTATGGTTAATCGTCAACTTTGCCTTACTACTCCTTACAAGAAGGTAAATACCATAAATTGTGCCAAGAAAAGGCTTCAGACTGCCTGAGAAGATTTCAACTGTAACCCAACCGCAGAGATTTGTTTTCCTCATGGAAATAACCCTAATGGCAAAGCAAGATGTTATCTAGGAAGCCAAAGGCAAAGCTTAATGTTCAAAGTTCCAGAGCTAAAACACAAAGGCTATCGATTTTTTCTTTTATTAGTTACAAATTATGAACAGATTGGCAGTCTTTCTGTGTTGACATTCATCACTATAGAGAGAAAGAATATGAGCTATTACAGCCTTGCTCTACTGCACTCACATATTTATTGCTTTTCTACTGAGGCTTGCCTGAGCCACCGAACCAACTAGATGAGCATTTGAGATAGTTACTTGTGGATCTCTAGAAATCTCTGACACTAGTTATTTGTTCTCCTTTTTTTGAATATGAAAAATGCATTCTCTTATTTCTTGGAATAGCTCATAGAAATCAGGCTTCTAAATCTTATGTAGCACTTCACCATGGACGCCCAAGTTTGGTCTTGCAAAAGTTCATGGAGATGCAAAATGGATGTCACAGTATGATTGCCAACCATCGTTTAACTTGTCCAAGACTGTCCTACTCCATCTGTCCAAGTGATTTTCAACAAAAACACCAAAAAGATACATTAGACAAGAGGCAGCCTCTTCTATAAATCATAATGGGAAAACTGTTTACATGCAAAAGAATGAAATTAAACTGCTACCTCTCACAATATACATAAATCAATATAAACTATGTCAAATGAAAGATCTGAAACTGTCAAACTACACTGGCAAACACTTCAACATACTGGGCGATGCAATGATTTTTAGATAAGACCCCAAAAGCACAAGCACTACAAAAAGATAGACAAATAAATTTATTTCAAACTAAAAATAATATGAACAGAAAACAGGAGAAAAGCCCATCTACAGAATGGAGAAATAGGCAGACTGTACTTCTGACAAGAAATTAATGTCTAAAATATTAAAAGATCTAAAACAATAGCAAAAAAACAAATAATCTGATTTTAAAATGGGTAAATGACCTGAACAATGTCAAAACTTTATTTTGATTGATATTTTCCTACATTGTACAGAATAGACATTACCAAAAAAGCCAAACATAACAAATGTTCTTGAGGATGTGGGGACAAAGAAATCCTTACATATTTTTGGTGAGAATGTAAATTAGTATAGTCATTATGGAGAATAGCATGAAAATTTCAAAAATAAATAAAAATTAAATCACTATGTAATCTAGCTATCCCACACCTGAATGTATCTCCAAACAAAATGAAATCAGTTAAAATTATAATTGCACTCTCAGGGATAGTTCTATTAATTGCAGAGCTATTTATATGAGCAAACATATGGAATCAACTAAGATGCCTATCAGGAGATAAGTGGATAAAGAAAATGTGATACATGTGCAATGGAATATGATTTAGCTAAAAAAAAGAATGATTCTTGTCAGCTGTGGTAAAATGGCTGAGACCAGAGGACATTATGTTAAGTTATGAAATAATTCAGTCACAGAAAGACACATTTGGTATGATGTCACTCATAGATGGAAAAAAAAAACGTTGATTTAAAAAAGAAAGTACAACAGAGATTAGCAGAAGCTGGGAAGGAAAGGTGAGAGGGGTGATAGATGGAGGCTGAATAACGACTTCAAAATACAGTTAGATAGGAGGATAAGTTGTGACGGTCTACAGCACACTAAGATGACTACGGTTTATAGTTTAATTCTCTATATGTTTTATAAGAACTAGAAGAGGCTCTAAACCCAAAGAAATCATAAATGTATGAGTAGATGGAAATTACAATTTGCATGTTGTAATGGTTATACATTTTATACATATATTTAATTTTATATGAATTACATAAAATACTTTATATATGTATTACAGCTTACCTCACTGGCAATTATGAAAAGAACCTTTGTCCCCTGTTAAATGCTAAGCTGTGAGAGGAGACATAGCTTACTTTAGTTCAGTATTCTCAAAATATATTCCCCCACTGTCTCCTCAACCGTATCTGCGTTAGCTGAGAATTTGCAGAGCTGTAAATTCCCAGGTTTCACTCTAGTGTTATGAAAACAAACACTAGGGGAGGGTGGGAGTTTGTATCTTAACCAAGTTTCTATGAAGTTCTGATGAGTGGCACATTTTCTGGATCACTACCTTTGTCAACAACCAGGTGAGTACTAGATTCTTAGGATGTAGGTGGGGTATGTGAAAACTCAAAGCTTGATTAAAGAGAAGAGTGTTTCATTGATACCAGAATCCAAGCTGTGAAAATGTGAGATGTAGTGTTGATCTCTACAAAAGCATACTATCTAGACTAATTCATCGGTGCTCACATACTTCTAATGCAAGAGTTCTAGGCAAATGCAGTATCTTATAATCATACAAAAGAGAACACTTCCATCTGGGAAGATTTGAGAAGGCTTTGAAAGAAGTCTAAAACTACATAATGACTGAGGATTTTTGGATCTGATGCTTTTGAAGATCTTTGGGTATTTTAATTAACCTTCCAAATATTTCTAATTTCCTCATTTTACTCAAAAAGGAACAGGAGCTCCACAAGGGAAGTGCAAATGTGGGACCACTGACTGGTACTACACGTGTGACTTGGACAGGTTCCGGGAGGTTGCAGTGTAGAAATGCACAAAGATGGTAACCAGCAAACAGTGTTAGGTGAGGGAATCTGGAAGTCTAAGGTCAGTCAGGTACCCTGGGAAAGAGTCATAAAAAATGATTGCAGAATATTAGAGACGATTGTGTGCGGCCTTTTTCCCTAGGCAATGAGAAGCTGAATAAGTAATTCGTGCGTGGGTGAACTCTTCAGTGTATACAGAAAGTGAAGCCTGAAATCAAGTGATATGTGTTCATTTCATTCTGCTTCTGCTTCTCAAATTGTGGCCCCAGTGTCCAAACTCTGCTCTGGGCCTGAGGCCTGGGCCTCACTTTGTTCTCATGATTCTGCAAAGTATCTAGGATCTTTAGAAAACCCAAAATTCCATTGCACTGAAGGCAAAGACAAAACAGAAACAGTACAGGAGCATGAGATCGATCCAACTGAAACCTAGGGTCATGAATGGTATTACCCTTAGGTTTTGCTGAATTAATCTCCCAATAGTATTTTCATGAAACGAGACGTTTCATTGCTTTACTGCTATTCTCAGAAACAGATTTAAAGCTTGGTAACACTGAACAGACAAATTGCTTCAAGTTGGAAACACAAGCATCTTTTACATTTGTATTTGGGTAAAAATTCTTAAGGCTTTTATTTTTCTCATCTCTCAAGGCTTTTTAAATTTATCCTATCTTACTTTTATACGAATCACAAAATAAAGCAGGCTCTACCGTCAGAATGCTGATCTCATTGTTTACTAGCGATGCCACCCCCCCCAGTACTCAATCTTTACTCCGCCTTTTGATCACCATTTGTAAATGTATATAAAAATACTATTTTTCTAATAAGGTTGCTCTAAATGTTCAATTAGCTGAGCATTTAGAATTTTAAAAATTGTCACTAAAAAGTTTGGTCTTTTTTGTTAATATTTTGGCTAGAGTATAACTACACTTTTAATTAGTTAAGACACTTTACAATTCATTTAAGAGGTATAGATTCATATTAATAAAATAATTTTAATGAAGTAACTTGGACATGTGTTATCTAAAGTAATTAGATTGTCTAAAAATAATATATTAACTTTTCAAACTTCACCTAGCAAGTAAAAAAGAATGATTTCATATCAATAAAGTATTTCTCTCCTCTTTCAAGTCTGTAATTAATCCTTTCTTATAGACTCTGTAAAATAATTCTTTCTTATAGACTCTGTAAAATAAATGTGGACATTATTTCACATGAAAAACAATAGAGGAACGCGATACAAAAGGAAATCACTACAGTACCTCAGGCATACAGTCATTTATTGGATTTGCAATAGGTTTGGGAGCTCGAGAATGATGAGAAGCAGAGGAACCTGGCATAAAACGGAGATGATATTTAGAAACTCACCTTATCCCCTTCTTCTATCTCACAGATTTTCTCCTCAGTTGCAGGATTAATGACGGGAAATTTCTTGCCACTCACTGAATCATGCCATTCATTGTTTATGAAGATCTGTGGGGATATGGAGAAAGCATATAAAAGAAAGCATTTACATAGGCAGTACATTTTGCAAATGTTTATGAATTTAAACTAAAGCATTGCACAATATCTAAAAAATGTTCCCACCTCAAAATATTTGATTTTATCTTACATTTTACATACCAACATATGTGTGTGTGTATATATATATATATACATATATATGTATACACAAGTGTGCACGCTAAATTAAAATCAGATTTTTAAAGTTTTATTCAGGTGTATAGTCATTTCAAAGCTAGAAAACACAGATTGGAGAAAACAACTTAGAAGTTGGTATTTTTAACTGAAGTAGTTCTTCATTAGGGGCCAGCGCAGCTCCAGTGAGCTTGATCTTCATAAACCATTGCTTCTATTTTCTACTTCAAGTTCTGAACATGTTTATTTTGGGCTATTGTGATTGAGTATGATGACTGATTATTTTCAGCACTTTATTTTACTGTCCCGAAGCTAGCTTTGGGGTGGAATTTTATAAGAACTTTGCTTGGGAAAAACTTGGCTAGTGGCCTGTTTTTGGTTGACTTCTAAAGGCATTAAGATTTCATTATCCTTTTCATCAAAGCATCTCCCAATTTATTTGTCTTCAGATGAGATCAAGTACTAGATTTCTTAGTAATACTACTGATAAAGAGATATGCCTCGAATGTGCATCCAGAAAGTTTGGAATTTTATACTGTGTGCACTATAATAGAATAGACATATTAAAAAAATCAGTATGTCATTTAAAGTGTCTGAGTTTCAACTTCTGCAGCTCTGAATTTGCATTTCATTGACAAATCAACTTTGATATTCATTTACCCTTTATTGGAGAAAAACAATTAAACCAAATTAAAGAATATCCTTTAGTGATGGATAAGGTTACATTCTGTTACAGACAAATACCAGGATTTTTTCCACTTTTTATTCTTTATTTTTTATTTATTCTTTTTCTTATTATTGATATTTGAAAACAATCATAAGTTAACTATTGAGTATTATGTGTTGCAACTTTTTGTTAGGTTTATGAAAACATGAACAAGTTTATTTAATTTTGAATCTCAGATAACAGAAAAATGTAACTCTAAAAGAAGGTTGTCTTACATACTGGATTTGTAACATATCTTAATTCAGACATCCATTGTTACTTCATATTCACAGATTAGACTTTAATTTTTCTGTCTTGAATACATCAATACACCACTCTGCAAGCTTTAAATCAGTAGCTATGCTAATAAAGCAACCTAATTAGCAAAAATTCCTCAGTGACATTTATTAAGATTATACATTCTGCACATAAGTACATTATGATATTTGTGATTTGCTGCAAAATGAGGTGGAGGACTAACCTCTTTATTTGCCTGCTCACACCCATAAAATTATTGAAGAGTTCAAAAAAATTGTAATGCTAGGCTAGAATTGATTGGAAAGGGATCTATGCATGAATAAGTAAAGGAAGATGGAGTCCAAGCAGCTCAAATGAAAAGACTATATGTGAAAAGATAGAAATATAAAGGTCTGGGAAAGAGTAACAAGCCAAACCTTGTCTCTGACAGGGTAACTGAATACAAATGCAGAGCATAAAATTCATATTATCCCTCAAGAAGAATAAAAGTTGGCATCTTAGTTCAAAATGAAGAAAGATAAATTTAAAATCATGACTTACACAGCACATGTATCAGGGTGAAACAATACACAAGTCATCCAAAACACTTTGCAGACTTGTAATGACTCTTAAGGAATATTTTCGTATGCATCCCTAACCCTTACCATTTAGTAGTTTTCTTCTCAAGGGCTGACCTGAAAACACTTCAGTAGTGTGCCCTACACTCAACTCACTGTTATCTTTACACTCTGGCTGCTCTTACCTCAAACTGAAGTTCCAAAAGTGTTCTAATCAAGACTC
>RJWT010039359.1:0-12689 GCA_004365215.1 Cuniculus paca | reverse complement strand
TCTACTAAGTCCATTTGTTCAAAAACTTGGTTCAATTCTGATATTTATTTGTTGTTTTTTTTGGTCTAGTTAATTTGTCCATGACAGTGGAGTATTGGGGTCCCCTGTTATAGTCGTATTAGTGCTTATTTGATTTTTCATGTCTGTTAATGTTTCACACAGTTGAATGTGCTGATAGCTGGTGTGTATATCTGTAAGATTGTTACCTCTTCCTCTTGGATTGTTCTCGTAACAAGGCTGTAATGACCTTCTTTGTCTCTTTTGATCAGTTTTGGCTTCAAGTTCCCTTTGTAAATAGAATGGCTCCTCATGCTTTTTTCCGGGTTCCCGTCCCGTGGAGCCTTGTTTTGTTTTGATTTTTCGTCTTTTGACTCAGTCTGTGAATTTCTTCTGAGTTAAATGTGTTTCTTCTGTGCAGCATACTGTTGGCTCTGGCTTCCTGATCTGTTCTGCCAGTCTTTGTGTCTTTTTTTGGTGAACTGAGATCATTTACATGGATGGTTATTACTGACGTGTATTAACTTATCTTTGTCATGTTATTTTCTAGTTGTTGGTTTCCTTTTTTTCCCCCTGTATTTAATTGCTTGCCTTGCCTGTTGGATTCATTCTGTTGGGATTCTTGGAGTTACAATCCTTGTATCTCTTTCTAGAATGTCCTTCAGAACATTTTGGAGTGTTGGTTTGGTGGTGATGAATTTCTTCAGGTGTTCTTTGTCATGGAAGCATCTTATTTCTTCATCAATTTTGAAAGATAGTTTTGCGGAGTATATCGATCTGGGTTGGAAGTTGTGTTCTTTTAGGTTTCAAAGTGCTTCAAGGTCTCCTGTGTTGAATTTCTGGAATCTTGCCCGTTACATGCCTTCATGTGCTTTTTTTTTTTTGGTACCGGGGATCGAACTCATGACCTCGTGCTTACCAGGCAGGCTCTTTGCCACTGAGCTGTATATCCCTGGCTGCAAAGTTTACTTTCAATCAATTTTTAAAGATATTTCACTCTTTAAAGGAATGAAATATCATCGTGTGTTTCTCCTGACAGCTTCGACAAAATTTAGACGGCCTTCTGAACCAGCTGAAAAACTTCCCCGCTCGCCTGCGGCAGTACGCCTCCTACGAGTTTGTGCAGAGGCTTCTGAAAGGCTACATGAAGGTAGGTGACCACACACAGTGGTGACGGTCCCCACATGCTGGCCTGCTCAGATAACGTGCCCTGCTCTCCGCACAGATCAACATGTTGGTGATCGAGTTGAAATCGGAAGCTCTTAAAGACCGCCACTGGAAGCAGCTGATGAAGAGACTTCATGTGAATTGGGTCGTTTCTGAGCTCACCCTTGGCCAGATCTGGGACGTCGACCTGCAGAAAAATGAAGCTGTTGTCAAGGACGTGCTGCTGGTGGCGCAAGGGGAGATGGCCCTGGAAGAGTTCCTGAAGCAGGTAAGCAGCAGGAGGGGCCGCCGCTCTGCGTCTCCGGCTCCTGTGTAGGTTCGCAGCTTGTCCGCTGTGGGCCTGCCTGTCCCCCTGCAGCCGCTGGCAGCCCACGTACTGATGGCCTGCCCCCGCCTGCTTTCTGTCAGATAAGAGAAGTGTGGAACACTTACGAGCTCGACCTGGTCAACTACCAGAACAAGTGCCGCCTGATCCGTGGCTGGGACGACCTCTTCAACAAGGTCAAGGAGCACATCAACAGCGTCTCGGCCATGAAGCTGTCCCCATACTACAAGGTACTGTGCAGGCGCGACTGCACCCCGGGCACCTTTGGACAGACAGCGACGAGCCTGTGTTTTAGAATGAGAGGCCGGTGGCTTGGATCTTCCCACGGTGAGCTCTGCCCTCCTGCATTTCCCCAAGGTTTTTGAAGAGGATGCCCTGAGCTGGGAAGACAAGCTGAACCGGATCATGGCCCTGTTCGATGTGTGGATTGACGTGCAAAGGCGCTGGGTCTACCTGGAAGGCATCTTCACAGGCAGCGCGGACATCAAACACCTGCTGCCCGTGGAAACGCAGCGGTTCCAGAGGTGCGGCCTGCGGTGGGAGCCGTGCGGGCAGGGCTGGGAACTGTCCACGCAGAGACTGACCTCAGCCGGCTTTG
The DNA here is from genome assembly GCA_004365215.1 of Cuniculus paca. Classification (NCBI taxonomy): domain Eukaryota; kingdom Metazoa; phylum Chordata; class Mammalia; order Rodentia; family Cuniculidae; genus Cuniculus; species Cuniculus paca. The sequence continues at coordinate 10,602 of RJWT010039359.1, read as the reverse complement.
GTTTGCAGTATCAGCACAGAGTTCCTGGCGCTGATGAAAAAAGTGTCCAAGTCTCCGCTCGTCATGGACGTCCTGAACATCCAGGGCGTGCAGAGGTCACTGGAAAGGTTGGCAGACCTGCTGGGAAAGATCCAGAAAGCGCTGGGCGAGTACCTGGAAAGAGAGCGCTCATCCTTCCCCAGGTGAGATACTGACTTTGACTCAGCCTGAGAGGGAACTGAATTCCAGCTGAGATTTTTCCAGGCCCCCTCTCCCGTGTGGGCCTGGTGCTGGTCAGTCAGGGATTCCCTGGCCAGGCAGCCACTTAATGAATGTGTCTGCCTTCCGCGCCTTTGTGTCTCACTGTGCCTGGCTGCGTTGAGCTTCACTGAGCCTGGCCTCCTCCTGCCAGGCAGTCTGCACTTCTCGGAGTCCCGAGAGGCACTGCTTCCTTTCCGAGTACTATCGTTTGCTTGGGATGAATGGAGCAAGTTTCTAAAAAAATGAGTTCATGAAATAAGGTGAAACAATTGAGTTCTTCCATCTTGCTGAGTGAACACTATCTTTGCTGAGATCTGGTCTGAAGAAATTGGATATGGTCTGAATTCAGGCTGGAGATTTCTGCCAACAGCTACCTCCTCTTTCCCTTCCTGTAGTTTGTATTTTCCCTTGATTCACCATATTTTGTGTGTATAAAATAGTAGCAACTCAAATGCTATCTTAATTTTAGGTTCTATTTTGTGGGTGATGAGGATTTGCTTGAGATCATTGGAAACAGCAAGAACGTAGCAAAACTACAGAAGCACTTCAAGAAGATGTTTGCTGGCGTCTCCAGCATCATCCTGAATGAGGATAACTCCGTGGTCTTGGGCATTTCCTCCCGGGAAGGAGAGGAGGTATTTGACGTTGGTGTGTGTGTGTGACCCGAAGACATCCCTCACGCCTTCATGAGTCATGATTCTTAGAATGCGATGTCCTTCAGGTCATGTTTAAGACTCCTGTGTCCATCACCGAGCACCCCAAGATCAATGAGTGGCTCACACTGGTGGAGAAGGAGATGAGAGTCACCCTGGCCAAGCTCCTCGCAGAGTCCGTAACAGAAGTGGAGATTTTTGGTAAAGCGACTTCAATCGACCCGAACACCTACATCACTTGGATCGATAAATACCAGGTAAGCACAGTGGAAGGGACGGCCAAAGGTAACTGCTGACTTAGAGGACCCGACGGAGCCAGGCACGGTGGCCTGAAATCCCAGCACTTAGGAGGCCGAGGCAGGACTGTGATGAGTGGGAGGCCAGCCTCAGTGGCACAAGCGAACATAATCAGTTCAAGGTCAGCCTGAGCTACATAGCGAGACTGTCCCAAAAAATTAATTAATTAATTAATTAATTAATTTAAAAAGAGAAATGATCCTACGGGAGCTGGGCAGGTAGCGCCCGCCTGTGGACCCTCCTGCTCTGGAGGCTGAAGCAGAACATTGCTCATGTCCAGGGCAACACTGCAAGGCTCCGTCTACAAACAGAATGACTCTGCGGTGCTTGTGTCCTTTCAGGCCCAGCTCGTGGTTCTGTCGGCCCAGATAGCCTGGTCTGAGAACGTGGAGGGCGCGCTGAGCAGCATCGGGGGAGGAGGTGACGCAGCACCCCTGCACTCTGTGCTGAGCAACGTGGAGGTCACCCTCAACGTGCTGGCCGACTCGGTGCTCATGGAGCAGCCCCCGCTCCGGAGACGCAAGCTGGAGCACTTGGTGAGCAGCCAGCCGGTGCCTCCCCTCAGGCAGCAAGGCCACGGTGCCTGACACCTTACCTTAGTGTCGGGGAGCAGAGGTCGTGTGGACACCTCCAGGCGGGGCTGCGGCGCCCTGTCCTGTGGCCTGCAGCGTGGGACACAGTGACCTGCTGTGGTCAGGGCCCCTCCTTCACTTTCACCAGGCATCTCCTAAGAGAAGTGGCCACAGCCCTGAGCCCTGCAGCCGGGAGGCAGGCTGTGGACCTGCGCAGAGAGTCCCTTCCCGGGCCCACTTCTTGTGGGGGCAGCATTTATTCAGAGAGTGCGGTTGCTGTGGTTTCATTTTCACTGCTGCTCTTGATTCTGTGTCACACAGTTGAATGAATAGCAGTTCTGTTGTCTCTGCAAACGAATTTGTGTTCTGGGCTGGGGATTTAGCTCAGTGGCACAAGCGCCTGCCTGACAAGTGTGAGGTCGTGAGTTCGATCCCTGGTACCAAAAAAAATAAATAAATTTGTGTTTTGGAATATTTACTGAAAGCCAGTATAAGACCTATACTCTCACTAACCATCCATACCCAGAGGATACACTGTTTTATTTTAACTTATGATTAACTTCTATTTCCCCAGATTACAGAATTAGTTCACCAAAGGGACGTCACCAGGTCCTTGATCAGAAGCAAGATCGACAACGCCAAGTCTTTTGAATGGCTGAGCCAGATGAGATTTTACTTTGACCCTAAGCAAACGGACGTGTTGCAGCAGTTGTCAATTCAAATGGCCAACGCCAAGTTTAACTATGGCTTTGAGTACCTGGGAGTTCAGGACAAGCTGGTCCAGACGCCCCTCACTGACCGCTGCTACCTGACGATGACGCAAGCATTGGAGGCCAGGCTGGGGGGCTCCCCCTTTGGTGAGTTGCTCCACGCATGCCCATGTAGACAGAATCACGGGGCAAGCAAAGTCATTAGACACCAAGCTGTTGGTTTCAGTGCAGTTTGTAGTCTCCTGCTTAGTACACTCTGAAATCTTAACGTCTGCTGTATCTGTTGCACGTGCTTCGGCGTCAACTATGAATTGCTTCTGTAGCTCTCACAAGGATGCACTTTGCGTTTGCCGACAGACTCGGGTACTCAGTAGCTCTTCTTCACCTAACAGGCCCTGCCGGAACTGGGAAGACAGAGTCCGTCAAAGCCCTGGGCCATCAGCTTGGACGCTTTGTGTTAGTTTTCAACTGTGATGAAACCTTCGATTTTCAGGTGAGCTGGGAGCCGTCTACAATCTGATGACCTGGGCCGGGGATACAGGGCAGCAGCACAGCACCTGCCTCCAAGCACGAGGCCCCGAGTTCACTTCCCAGGACCAAGTAAATAAATAGAGATTGAGGTCAAGATCTAATGACCCAAGGCAGCCGCCCGGGGACATTAAGCTTGCCCACAAAGCCGTCAGCCTTAGGGTTCAGTGGGGTTTATCTGGCTTCCGAGACCTTGTCGGGATCAGTGTTATTTTGAACTATGTGAGGAATCCGGAATGTGTGCTGTAACTTCATGTTTTCAAAATGAATTACCATTTTTATAAAAGCAGTTTTTGGAAGAACAGCTCAGGGCCTGTATCAGAATAGAGAAATGGAGAAGTTCTTTTTCTTTTAGAGGAAAGGTTTATTCAGTCAGATTTTATTGGTACATTTTAGATACACATAATGATCACATCCGTCATAGAAATTTGTACCTGCAGCTAGAACTGGAGCCTGGGGCCCAGCGGGGGGCTGTAAGGGGTTGGGCTCTGGCGAGGCCTCGCGGCTGCAGCCAGCCACCTTGCCGTTAGCCCCGCTCGGTCCCACTCTGTACACAGGGACTGGTGCGGCTGTCTTCGCCAGTTAGAAGAGACAGTCTTAGGGGCTGGGGTGGACTCGGGGACTGTACTTCCCTAGGAAGTGGAAGGTCCTGGGTTCGATCCCAGTGCCAAAATCAAAACCTAGAGTATCAAGAAACCCACCCAATCCTATCTGATGGGGTCCCCACCTGTATGACCCCATTTAACTTTACTCCCGAAAGTGCTTAGGGTACCCGTGTGACTTTGAGGCTCTTGAGTCAGTCCCTGACAGGCAGTGTTAGTGTCTTTCTCTCTGTGTCAGGCGATGGGACGCATCTTCGTGGGGCTCTGCCAGGTGGGCGCGTGGGGCTGCTTTGACGAGTTCAACCGCCTGGAGGAGCGGATGCTGTCGGCCGTGTCGCAGCAGGTGCAGTGCATCCAGGAGGCGCTGCGCGAGCACTCCAACCCCAACTACGACAAGAGTAAGGCTGTTGCTGCGCGCTGGCCGGTGTTCCTCGGGGAGGGAGGCCACAGGCTCACTGTGTGGGCAGTGCCATGAGTCCTGCTCCGGGGCTGGGGCGAGAGCTGACGCAGCCCCTCCTCGGCCCAGTCGGGTCCTGGCAGCCCCAGGCCGCCTCCTCCCGCCTGTGTCCCGGGGAGCCCATGTCCCCACCCGGTTTAGGGAGCAAGGCCTCTGTCAGGACAGAAGCCACTGCCTCGCTCGGCAGGAAGTCCCAGGCTCCTGGCAGAGGCAGGGTGATGAGCCTGGGGGGGTGAAGAGGTCACTTGTACTTGCACTGTTTCCCTTTAGTCCGTAACCGTCGCTTGCCTTGCAGCGAGTTCCCAGAGCCCCGATAAACAGGAAGTGCCCTCTGCACTTGCTGTCACCCTTCCTCTGACAGCGTGAGCGTGCGCTGTGCCTGGGGCAGAGACGGGCTTGGGAAGGGCCCTGCCCGTGCGTGCTGTGACCTTACGAGCCCGGGTGCTGCATGGCAAGGTCCGTTCTTCCCATTTTTGCCCCACTTCAGCTGCGTTTCTGGCTGTGTTGCTCAGCTCTGACGGGGCTGCCTGCCCCTCGCAGCTGGCCGGGTTCCCTTGTGCCCCCCAGCAGCCTGCGTTCCAGCCCACAGGTGCCCCGGCCTCAACCCGTGTGGCTCACCAGGAAACAAGGGAGCTGTTCCCTTGGGGTCTGGGGATTGAACCCATCTGGGGGACACTTTTAAGGGGTCCTTTCCACGCGGTGAGTGTGAACGTCCTCATCTGGTTTCAGCCTCCGCCCCCATCACCTGCGAGCTGCTGAACAAGCAGGTCAGGGTGAGCCCGGACATGGCCATCTTCATCACCATGAACCCCGGCTACGCGGGCCGCTCCAACCTCCCCGACAACCTCAAGAAGCTCTTCCGCAGCCTGGCCATGACCAAGCCGGATCGGCAGCTGATTGCCCAGGTCATGCTGTACTCCCAGGGCTTCCGCACAGCCGAAGTCCTCGCCAACAAAATCGTCCCGTTCTTCAAGTGAGTCGGCAGGGCCAGCCTGTCAGGGCTCGAGCCGCGTGCAGGGCACCTGCTTAACCGCCCCACTCCGGTTCCTGGCACCTGGCACTCGGCGCTGGTGCGCGCCGCCAGGGCTGTTTGCGAAGGAAAGCTGTTTCCGGTGCAGGCTGTGCGACGAGCAGCTCTCCTCTCAGAGCCACTACGACTTCGGCCTGCGGGCCCTGAAGAGCGTGCTGGTGAGCGCGGGCAACGTGAAGAGGGAGAGGATCCAGAAGATCAAGAGGGAGAAGGAGGAGCGTGGGGAGGCGGTCGACGAGGGGGAGATTGCCGAGAACCTGCCTGAGCAAGAGGTGCGCGCAGCGCTGCTGCATCGTGGCCGGAGCACGCCTGGGAGTCACGTGTCCCGGGAGGAGCGGGCGGAGGCTCCCACTGTCCACCTGCAGGCGTGCGGGCGAGGCGTGTCGCAGGTTGTGCTCTGGCTCCTTGGCGGGAAGTGTGCAAGCCGCGCCCCTGCCCCTCCTGCAGATCCTGATCCAGAGTGTCTGTGAGACCATGGTGCCTAAGCTGGTGGCCGAGGACATCCCGCTGCTCTTCAGTCTCCTGTCAGACGTGTTTCCCGGAGTCCAGTACCACCGGGGCGAGATGACGGCCCTCCGGGAAGAGCTGAAGAAAGTCTGCCAGGAGATGTACTTGACATACGGCGATGGGGAGGAAGTCGGCGGCATGTGGGTTGAGAAGGTAACTCGGCCTGTGGTGTGGGCTGCTGCCCTCGCCCTCAGTAGCCCCACCCATCTTCCCCTCGGTGGGACTCTGCCCGCAAAGGCCAGGGCGGTACAGAATCCGGCAGGCCTGCTGGGCATGTGGCGCATGCCTATAATCTAGCTCTTGGGAGGCTGAGGCAGGAGGATCATTGCAAGTTTGAGGCCAGCCTGGGCTACAAAGTGAGCTCGGGGCCAGCCCGAACTGCACAGCGAGACCCTGGCTCAGAAAGAAAAAGGAAAAAAAAAGAATCTGGCAGTCCTGTTTAGATTGTTTTCTTTCTCTCTTTACTTTGTTGGGGGGTGTTAGAGACAGGCTTCTGCTCTGCAGTTCAGGCTGGGCTTGGAAGTCACTGTGTCCCCCAGGCTGGCCTTCAACTTGTGGCAGTCCTCCTGTCCTAGCCACCAAAGAGCTGCGATTGTAGGCAGGCACCGCCATGCACAGCTACACTTTTCTTTCTTTTAAATGTAGAGAGCAAAGGTTGAAACTTGTTTCATGTGGTATAGTTAAATGTCTAAAAATTCCATGGTGTGATTGTTTATGTCAGTAGAAATTCTAACTGCGGGGCCTCCCAGGACCACCGCGCAGCAGCCTAACTCGAGACGAGCTCGTTGCTTGATGTTCTCTCTTGGTTTCTTTTGCTCCATACCCCGTTTATCCAGGCGGGGTGCAGCCGTGTGCTCTTGTCCGTGGAGGGAGACAGGCCCTCACTGAGACAGCCCAGTAAAAACATCCCCTGTTCCACTGGCCCAGCCGTCCTGGCTTGGTGCAGAGCTCCCCACACTGGGGTGTGGTCAGTGTGAGCTCTTCCCGTTACCCTGTACGAGGGCCTGTAAGAATCTGTGGAATATGCCTGCATGGTGGTGCGTGCCTGGAACCCCAGCTGCTCAGGAGGCTGAGGCAGCAAACGCATAGTCAAGGCCCACCGAAGTGTTTAGCACAACCTTGTCTCAAGAAAAAGACCCAGAGAACTTGGGGTCCAGCTCAGTGGTAGAGCGCTCACAGTGCAAGGCCCAGGGTTCAGTCCCTAAAAGAAAACCTCTGTAGTACATGCTTGTTGCTCGCTGTCAGAGTGGCTGAGGGCCTCCTGCCCCCTGAGATGTCCCAGCGCTGGTCGTGGCCCACAGGTCCTGCAGCTGTACCAGATCACCCAGATCAACCACGGCCTGATGATGGTGGGGCCCTCGGGCAGCGGGAAGAGCACGGCCTGGCGAGTGCTGCTGAAGGCGCTGGAGCGGCTGGAGGGCGTGGAGGGCGTGGCCCACATCATTGACCCCAAAGCCATCAGCAAAGACCACCTCTACGGCACCCTGGACCCCAACACCAGAGAGTGGACCGACGGGCTCTTCACCCACGTGCTGAGGAAGTGCGTGCGCTGGGGTCCCGTGCGTGCTGTGGGGGGCGGGGCCTGAGGGCCGCGTTGCTACGGTGGAGAGACGTGCGTTGTTTCCCAGGCAGAGCCCGTCAGTCGTGGCTCACTGGAAGCCTCAGTGGGCAGGGCTGGGGTGCAGGTCAGTGGTGAGCGCTTCAACCCCAAAGTCTCGATCCAGTCAACAGCTGCGTTCACATCCTCCCGGTCAGGATCATAGATAACGTGAGGGGCGAGCTGCAGAAGCGCCAGTGGATCATCTTCGACGGCGACGTGGACCCTGAGTGGGTGGAGAACCTGAACTCCGTGCTGGACGACAACAAGCTCCTGACTCTGCCAAACGGGGAGCGACTCAGCCTCCCGCCCAACGTAAGCGCTTCCCACTGTCACAGAGCCCACCGCCGCCAAGCCCAGCCCTGGAGCAGGCGGGGTCCTGACGCATCCCCGACTCGGTTTCCCTCATGAGTTCTCAGTTGCCATAGGTCAGCTGCAGCTGCAAATGTTACATGGAAAGTTGCAGAGAGGTGGGTGCAGCCCTCTGTGCGGTGTGCGTGAGCGCTCTACTCGTTAGCTGTCGTCTCTCTCACATTAAGCTCCAGTGCAGCGATGTGTGCGGAGGGGTTGGTGGGCAGCTTCGGCCTCCCGGGGACCCTGGGGCCCATGCCCTGCAGAGGGAGCTGAGAGGGCTGGCAGCGGCCGCATGGGGAGGGGGTGCACGTGTGGGTGTGAGGGAAGCAGGGTGAGGCGGGGTGCCGGGCTTGCAGCCCGAGCCCCTGGGGAGCTTGAGTGTTTCGCCTCATCGCTGCAGACACCGGGCCATGTTCTCAGCACAGCCAGAACATGCTCACTCATGGCCTGGATTTGCCTCCTCGGGTCCTCTTGGCAGCCCACTGTCCAGTGGACTCTACTCTGCTGGAAGGGAGCCGGGCACCACGGAAGGCAGCGTGGCTCTGAGGCTCAGGACCTGAGGCCTGGGAAAGTCTCGGCTCCACCACCTAGCAGTGGGCCTGGCCTGAGAAGCCAGGTGCTGCGCCTGGTGCGGGGCAGAGGCCCCGAGTGGGCAGCTTCCGTACTCCTGTGGGCACCTGGCTGGGGCGATCTCGACCCAGTGTTCTGAGCACCCTCCTCCCACCAGGTTCTTGAGAGGGTGTGAGCGTCATAATAATGTGAATTATAGATGTTTTTAGTAAGCACAGAAAATTCAATTGCGTTTTCAGTGTGTGTAGGTAGGAGAATTTTACTACCCGAGTTTCCTCGGAGTCTTAAGTCCTTACGCGTGCATAACGCTTTTTTTCCAGGTGCGCATCATGTTCGAAGTGCAGGACCTGAAGTATGCGACCCTGGCCACCGTGTCACGCTGCGGCATGGTCTGGTTCAGTGAAGACGTGCTGAGCACAGACATGATCTTCAACAACTTTCTGGCCCGGCTGCGCAGCATCCCCCTGGACGAAGGGGAGGACGAGGCACAGCGCCGGCGCAAGGGCAAGGAGGACGAGGGGGAGGAGGCCGCATCCCCCATGCTGCAGGTGCGGGCTGTGGGGTCGTGGCACCCCCTGCTCCAGGCAGACACCCCCTGGGTTTTGTGTGGTTGAGTGTGTGTGCCGTAGCAGCTGCAGAAGTGAAAAGGGGTTTGTGGCCGGACATGGTAGCGTGTGCCTGTTATCCCAGCACTTGGGAGGCTGAGGCAGGAGGCTCATTGTGAGTTCGAGGCCAGCCTGAGCTACAAGATGAGTTCAGGGCTAGCCTGAACTGCATAGTGAGACCTTGTCTCAAAAAGACCAAAAAAAGGGCGCAGGGTGGGGGTGGGAGGGGGTTCTGGAGGATTAAAGCGCGCCTCGAGCTGCCGCATTTTCTCTGCAACTCAGCAAGGTCTGCCCTTTCCCGTGTCGGGTGGCAAGGACCTGCTCCTGGAGAGGAAGAAGCTCGGGCACTCACCATCCGTCGTCCTTTTCCCCGGGCCACCTGAGGGAATGGCGCTCCCAGCGTCCCCTCACTGTCCCCCCACTGTCCCCCCAGATCCAGAGGGACGCGGCCACCATCATGCAGCCATACTTCACGTCCAACGGCCTGGTCACCAAGGCGCTGGAGCACGCCTTCCAGCTGGAGCACATCATGGACCTGACACGCCTGCGCTGCCTGGGCTCGCTCTTCTCCATGCTGCACCAGGCCTGCCGCAACGTGGCCCAGTACAACGCCAACCACCCCGACTTCCCCATGCAGATCGAGCAGCTGGAGCGCTACGTCCAGGTCGGGCCCTGGTGGTGCGGGAAGCCCCGGGTCCACGTTGCTGCCCCGTCTCCTCCTTTGCTGTGGTTGAGGCACTAGAGAGATGCCCTGTAATCCCTCCACAGCGCTATCTGGTCTACGCCATCCTGTGGTCCTTGTCCGGCGACAGTCGGCTGAAGATGCGGGCCGAGCTGGGCGAGTACATCCGGAGGATCACCACCGTGCCGCTGCCCACGGCGCCCAACATCCCCATCATCGACTACGAGGTGAGGCGGCGGCCAGGACGCGGGGTCCAGGGCTTTGCTTCAGCTTAGAGCGAATGGGTCTGCAGGGAAGCGTTCCCCAGCCCCAGCTGACTCGCTCACTGTCCCTGGCCGCAGGTGTCCATCAGCGGAGAGTGGTCCCCGTGGCAGGCCAAGGTGCCTCAGATCGAAGTGGAGACGCACAAGGTGGCGGCCCCCGACGTCGTCGTGCCGACTCTGGACACGGTCCGGCATGAGGCCCTGCTGTACACCTGGCTGGCCGAGCACAAGCCACTGGTGCTGTGCGGCCCTCCTGGGTCAGGCAAGACCATGACACTCTTCAGCGCCCTCCGCGCCTTGCCCGACATGGAGGTGAGGGGCCGGGAGCAGACGCGGGGCCAGGGGGCTAGGGGGCAGGCCTGCTCTTAACAAGCCGCACTTCCCTCCCGAAGGTCGTGGGCCTTAACTTCTCCAGCGCCACCACCCCAGAGCTGCTCCTGAAGACCTTCGACCACTACTGCGAGTACAGGCGCACGCCCAACGGGGTCGTGCTGGCCCCCGTGCAGCTGGGCAAGTGGCTGGTGCTGTTCTGCGACGAGATCAACCTGCCAGACATGGATAAATACGGGACCCAGAGGGTCATATCCTTCATCAGACAGGTGGGCTGTGTCCCTGGCCCTCTCCCCTCAGCGCGCCCGCCCACGTCCTGCTCCTGATGTGCCGCTTGGCCCTTCCTGCAGATGGTGGAGCACGGAGGCTTTTACCGCACCTCAGACCAGACGTGGGTGAAGCTAGAGCGGATCCAGTTTGTTGGGGCCTGCAACCCCCCCACCGACCCCGGGAGGAAGCCCCTGTCACACAGGTAGCGCACGGCCCGGGTGATGGTGTGACAGCGCTGCCCTGGGCTCCTGCCCGCTCCGCGCCCTGTGTTGTAGCACACAAGGCAGTGGTGAAAGCCAGGCAGTAAGCCGGGCGTGGTGGCGCATACCTGTAAC
>RJWT010039358.1:0-12760 GCA_004365215.1 Cuniculus paca | reverse complement strand
CCTCAGAGATGGTGTTACGAAGGGTCAGTGTCATCTGCTTGTTCGCTCTCACCTCCAGCCCTAGAAGACCACAGCTCCCACTCTTCCAGAAGGCCCGAGGAGTGGCAGACTTGAGCCCTGCACACTGTCCCCTCTGCGCATGGAAAGTGTGGGGACAGGTTGGGGTTAGGGAATGATTCCTGCTGTCCTTGGCTTCTTACAGGACATTGGGTATTCCTGGCAAACTGCCACCTGTCCCTATCTTGGATGCCCAACCTGGACAAGTTGGTGGAGCAGCTGCAGGTGGAGGATCCTCACCCTTCCTTCCGCCTCTGGCTGAGCTCTAGCCCCCACCCAGACTTCCCTATCTCAATCCTGCAGGCCAGCATCAAGATGACTACAGAGCCACCGAAGGTATGGGTGTCTGTTGAAAGCCGACATCAGCAGGGTCATCTGATCTCTGGTCTGATTTTCCTCCTGCTAGGATCAGTGAGTGGTGTTTTGCTGTGTTTCCTGAGGCAGGCTTTTGCTATGTACCGAGGCTAACCTTGAACTTGAGATCTTTCTGCTTCAACCTCCTGAGTGTACAGGCTTGCACCACCACACCAGGGGAGAGAGAAGTCTTTGCCTTAAAAACAACACAACTTTGAATGTATTTTTCTTTCCAAAATTCCACCTCATTTCCTCTTCTTTGCACTAGACTCCTAGAACATAATAGCAATCTCTAACCTTTTCGCATGTGTGTGCATACTGTGCATGTGTGTGTATGTGTGTGTGTGTGTGTGTGTGTGTAGTACTGGGGTTCAAAATCAGGGCCTCAGGCCTGCTAGACAAGCACTCTGCCACTGAGTTACAATCCTAGCTCAGTATCTAACATTTCTTGAGTGATTTTTCTTTTTTTCCAGATGGAGTCTTGCTATGTATTCCAGGCTTGCCTTGAACTCTCTATGTAGGCCAGGCTGGCCTCAAAGTTATAGTGAAACTCCTGCCTCAGCTTCCTGAATGCTGAGATTACAGGCATGCGCTACACACCCTGCTCTTGAGTGATTATTATGTGCCAACCACTGTTCTTTTTTGTTTTGTCTTTTTGAGACAGGGTCTTGCTATGCAATGCAGGCTGTCCTTGAGCTCACTTTGTAGCCTAGGCTGGTCTCGAACTTGAGACAATCATGATGGTACTTGCTGGTAATCCCCAACACTCAGGAAGCTGAGACAAGAGGATTGCTGTGAGTTTGAGGCCAGCCTGGGCTACATAGTGAGTTCAAGGGCAGGCTGAGCTATATAGTAAGACTCTTAAAAAAAAAAGCTTTATTTGCAATATCACAAGATCACTATTGAATTCAGTGATATGGATCTTTTAAAATCTGCTGATGTCACTACATCCTACCCATGTGTCCCTCTACTCAAGCTATTTTGGAAGCTTTTTGTTGCTTTTAAGATCCTTTTGCACACTGTGTGCAAAGCTCAGGGACCACTAGGTAGTAGGTATTCAACAAATAAGTGCCATCCACTGTGTGCTTGGGCTCCTCTCATCCTACTAACCCTCCTTAGCCAGCCCAGGGTGCTTGGCACGGGTACCCTCCCCTTCCCTGCCTCCCAGATGCAGCACACCTTTATCTTTCCCTTTTTGCCACTGATACTGGGGAATGAACCAGGGCCTTCACACTGAGCTACATCCCTGACCTTATTATTATTATTGTTGTTGTTGTTTTCTTTTTTATTTTAAAGATAATAAAACAAAACAAAACAGAATAAAGCAAATCAGAACAAAACAATGCAAGTGATACAGGACTTCAAAACAAGACAACAGGAAAGCAACAATGGATACCATAATGTCCCTTGTTTTCTTCAAAGTAGCTGCCCATACTTTCATACATAATAAAACCAAACAAAACAAAATAGAATAAAACCAATCAAAACAAAAATGAAAGCATTACAGGACTTCAAAACAAGATAATAGGAAATCAATAATGGTCACCACAGTGTCTTTTGTTTTCTTCAGAATAGCTGTCCATACCACCACACATAACAAAATCAAACAAACAAACAAACAAAAACAGAATAAAACCAATCAAAACAAAAGAATGAAAGTATTATAGGGGGGCTGGAGATTTAGTTCAGCGGCATAAGTGCCTGCCTCCCAGATGCAGCACACCTTTATACAAGGTCATAAGTTCAATCCCTGGTACCAAAAAAAAGCATTATAGGACTTTGAAACAAGATAATAGGAAATCAACAATGGTTACCATAATACATCTTGCTATCTTCAAAACAGGTGCCTATACCATGAGACCCAGCAAAATCTAACAAAACAAGACAGAATAAAACCAAGCCTAACAAAATTATGAAAAAAATACAAGAATTCAAAGCAAGGTAATAGGAAATTAACAATGGTTACTACTTTCCCTTTTTAGGCATTTCCTCCCCATCACTTTCATAGTATCTATTGTGCTTTTTGGATCCCACTAACTCCTTGAGGTTTTTATGCTAGGGAGATAACTCGGTGTTCACCTGTATGAGTCCAAACCATTTCACCAATGAGCACGACCTCTAGTTGCATCCATTTACCTACAAGAACCTTGAGATTATCCTACTTTATAGCTGGGTAGCTTTCCATTGTATGAAAATACCGTATCTTTCTTATCCATTCTGCAGTTGATGGGCAAGTTACCCTTGCTTTTTTCCAGTCTTCTGTTGGGTGGAACAATTGTTTTCTTTCCTTTGATTTTCAGCCTATAAATTTCCTTTCAAGTTAAATGTGTTTCTTGTATATAGTATATTGATGGATCTTGTTTCTTGATACACTTTCCCTGTGTTTCTTTTTATTGGTGAATTGAGGCTATCTACATTAATGGTTGCAACTGGCATGCATTGGTTTATCTCTGCCATGCTATCCCCCTGCTGTTGGCCCTCCACTTTTCCCCTTCATTCAATTGCCTGTCCTGTTTTGCAATCTTCCTCTGCTGCTATTCCTGGTACCATGGTTATCTTTATCTCTAGAATATCCTTCAGCATTCTCTTTGGGGATGGTTTGGTGGTCATGAATCCCTTCAGTTGTTCTTTATCATGGACGCATCCTATTTTTCCATCAATTTTGAAAGGTAGTTTTGCAGGGTACATCAATCTTGGTTGGAAGTTAAGTTTTCTTTCAGGAGTTGAAACACCTTACTCCAAACTATTTTTTTTTAATTTTGAAAAGAATACAACCAACCAAAACAAAACAGAGTAAAGTTAATCAAAACAAAGCAATGAACATGGTACATGACTTTTAAACAGGGTAAAAAGCAATCGGTAAGGCTACCATAATGCCTCTTATTATCTGCAGTATACCTGCCCATACCATCAGGGATAAGTAAAATCAAACAAAATATAACAAACTAAAACAGTAGAAACAAAACAAAACAAAACAAACAAAGCAGAACAATGTAAGCAACACAGAATTTCAAGATATTAGCAAAACAGCATTGGCTACCATAATATTTGTTATCTTCAGAATAGTTGTCTACACCTTCAGACATATTACAATCAAACCACACAGAATAGAGTAAAATCAATCAAAACAAACAATGAAAGCCATACAAGGTTTTTAAACAAGATAAGTAGACATCCTCGATGGCTGCAATTATATATTTTGTTATCTTTAAAATAGTTGTCCATGCCATCAAGTATAATAAAATCAAACAAATCAGAATAAAATGAAACTAATCAGAACTATGAATACAATCTGAATTTCAAATCATGATAATAGATTAATAGTGGTCATTTCCTTCCCTTTTTAGGTAATTCCTCCCCTTTGACTTTCCCAATATGTATTGTGCATTTTGGATCCCACTAACACCCTTAAGTTGTTATGCTATGGAGACAACACAAAATTCACCCTTGTGACTCTGATCCATTACATCCATGAGCACTATTACCAGTTGCCTCTATCTACCTACAAGAGCCTTGAGATTATCTTCTTTTATAGCTGAGTAGGTTTCCACCCCATGAAATACCGTGTCTTTCTTATCCATTCTGCAATTAACAGGCAGGCTACCCCCTTTTTTTTTTTCTGGCTCCCTGTCACATAGGACATTGTTTTCTCTCCTTTGACTTTCAGATTATGAATTTTCTTTCTAAAGTGTCTTTCTAAATTTCTTTCTAAATGTGTCTCTTGCATAGAGCATATTGATGGATCCTGTCTTCTGATCCACTATGCCTCTGTTTCTTTCTATTAGTGCCTTGAGGCCCTCTTGCACTGTATTGTCTCTGCCATGCTATTTTCCTGCCATTGGCTCCCTAGTTTTCCTCTCCATTCAATCGACTGGCCCCACTTGATGGTCCCCCTCTGACATTGTTCCTGAGACCATGGTCCTTTTTCTCTCTCTCTAAAATGTCCTTTAGTATTCTTTGTTCCAAACTCTTCTTGACTCGATGGTTTGTGTTGAGAAGTCTGCTGTGATTCTGATTGTTTTTTCTTTATAGGTGGTTTCTTTTCTCTAACAGCTTTTAATATTCTGTTCTTGTGCTGAACTTTCTGGATCTTGATTATTATATGTCTGGGTGTAGATTTATTTTGGTTAAGGCTAGTTGGAGTTCTATATGCCTCACTTATCTGTATGCCAGATCTTTTTCCCATGTTTGAGAAGTATTCTGCTATTACTTCTATAATTAATCTTTTTATTTCATATGTGTTGACCCTTGTTTTTTCGCTGATATCTATCACTCTTAAATTATTTTTCTTTGCAGTCATTCAATTGTTATTTCCTGGTTCCTTGCTATTTTAAAGACATCTTTCCTTTCATGATCAATAGCTGTGATCCTGTCTTCAAGGTCTGAGAGTCTATCTTCAGTGTCTTTCAAGTGGTTTTGCCAGCTTTTGATCAATTTTTTAATTTCCTGGATATCTCTGAGTGTTTCATGCATTGTAATTTCTTTCTATATTGTTCATTCAAGGTTTCCATCATTTCCCTATGCTCCTCTTTTTTATCTATGTCTTCTTTAGATATGCTCAGCAATTGTTTCATTATGTTTGTGATTTCTTCTTTTACCTGAGACATTATTTCTGATCTGATTACTTTTGCAGTCTCATGAAGTTGTTTCTTTCTTTCTTTTTTTTTTTCTTTTTTTTTTTTTTTTTTTTTTTTTTTTTTTTTTTTTTTTTTTTTTTTTTTTTTTTTTTTTTTTTTTTTTTTTTTTTTTTTTTTTTTTTTTTTTTTTTTTTTTTTTTTTTAAGTTTTTTTTTTTTTTTTTTTTTTTTTTTTTTTTTTTTTTTTTTTGCCAATTAGAATTTAAGAGCCTTTATTAGCCAGCTAGTGACTGGGGTTGTTTCTTTAGTTCAGTTGCTATCTTCTTGATTTCAGGTGTGTGACTTCCATTTTCTTCCATGACTGTATCTCCCAGGCTTGTTCTGTGTGGGTTGGAGGTCTGAGATTGCCTTTTGCTCCTTCATCTTGACATTTTCCTGGTTTCCTTCCAACAAGCCAGTTGTGGGGTCCCAGGCACTTTCTGCATTGGCTGCCCTTTAGTGGTGTAGGGAAATGGGACAGGCACCTGGGTTGTATCAGACCATGAGGTGGGCTTCTCCAGACCTATGCAGCTACACTGAGGCTTCCCCAATGGCCAGGGGTGCATGGTGGCAGGGCTGCTTCTTCTCTCAGCCTGCGAGTCTACTCCAGGACTCCCCTGATGGCAGCAGGCACACAGGGGTGTGTTTGTTGGATTCTCCCAGTGGGCACTGGCTGCCCAAAGGAAGCAAGGATCTCCAAAGGCAGCCCATGGGCCCACAGGGTATATCTGGCTGTGTCTCCCTGCCTGCACTGGCTGCCCACAGGAAGCAAGCCTTCCAATGGTGGTGGCGGGCACACAGGGGTGGGTCTGGCTGCATCTCCTTGCCCATTCTGGATGCCCACAGGAAGCAAGCTTTCCAATAGCATTGTTTTCTTTTTGAGACAGGGTCTCACTAAGTTGCTAAATTGCTTAGGCTGTGGTCAAACTTGCAGATCCTCCTGCCTCAGCTTCCCAGAGTGCTTAGATTACAAGTGTGTACCACCATGCCTGGCTTCTTTCTCACATTTGATACATCATTTATTACTTCTGTGTTTCTTTCTTCTCTTTGTGGTTCTATCTCAAGATTTTTTGTTTTGTTTTTGGTACTGGGGATCAAACTCACGACCTTGTACTTACAGGCAAGCGCTTGAGCCGCTGAGCTAAATCTCTGGCCCTCTATCTCAAGACTTATTCCTTGGCCACCAACTTTTCTCAGTCTACATTTCTTCCTTTCACAAGTTTATGGAGAAACTGTCCTTGTGAGTTCAACTCCAACCCCCATCTCTGGCTCTAGCACCAATTTCAGTTTCAGATACAAGTTGCCATCTGACAAAGCACTTCTTGGCATACTAATAATGTCCTAAATCGTACACCCTTAGAACAAATTGTTCATTCTTCTACCACAGATTATCCTCACATCCCATTTTTGTTACTGGCACTATACTTTTTAAAATAAAAAGTTTAAAGTCCATTGCTGTTTACCCTTACTTTTTCAGCCAATAAAAGATTCTATACCCCTATCGTTGTTGTTGTTTTGATACTTGGAATTGAACTCAGGGCCTCGTGTTTGGCCAGGCAAGTGCTGTGCCACTGAGCTATATTCCCGGCCCTGTACTCTTATTTTTAAATGTCAAACAATCAGGAAATCTGTCACCAGTATAACAGAAAAAAATTTTTTTCAGTGTTGGGATGAACCAAGGTCTTTGCATAAGCTGTATCCTCATCCCCCCCCTTTCTGTTCTCGTTCCCTTTTTTTGAGGCAGAGTCTCACTAAGTCACCAAGTGATCCTCCTGCTTTATCTTCCCACATAGCCAGGGTAATTTAGGGATTTAGGGATCACCCTGTCTCAGTAAAAAGTAAATTTAAAAAAGTACTGGGGCCATGTGTGGTGGCTCATTCCTGTAATCCCAGCACCTGGGAGGCTGAGACAGGAGGATCCTTGTGAGTTTGAGACCAGCCTGGGCTACAAAGTGAGCTCAAGGCCAGTCTGAACAGCATAGTGAGACTCTGTCTCAAAAAGACAAGGGCTGGGGATTTAGCTTAGTGGCCTAAGTGCCTGTCTGGCAAGCATGAGGTTGTGAGTTCAATACCTGGTGCCACAAAAAAATAAATATATAAAAAAGTACTGGGACTATAGCTCAGTGCAAAGTCCCTGGTTGTACTGGTTCAATCCCCAGTACAATAAAAAAAGGAGAAAAGTCTACCCACACACCTATTTTACCCAAATACATTTATTGTAAACATTTTGCCCCCCTTGCTATTTTACTGGTTTCTCTCTGGCCACATGCCTGGGCATGTGTACTCACACAATATTTTCTGAACCATGGTAGAGTGCATTGTATATATCATGACCATTAACCACTAAATACTTATGTGTATTTCAGAATAAAGGGGTCAATACTGAAAACAGAATGTTCTCTGTATTGCAGTACACTTGCCAACTTCAATAAATTTAACATAAAATCTTTATTTTTAATCTAATCTATTACTCATATTCCAATTGCCAAATGATCTAAAATCATCCTTTATAAATCTCCCTCTGCCCAGGATCCATTCAAGGATCAAGTATTACAATTTTGTCCTGTGAAAAGGCCAATTTTTGCATCAGTTTATACAAAGGCAGCCCAGATAGCTAATGACTTTTAGTTAAGGACACAGAAATTCATCTGAATTTTACTTTGGATAAGAAAGCCTCTGGGGCCGGGTGTGGTGGCTCACACCTGTAATCCCAGCACTCAGGAGGCTGAGACAGGAGGATCCTTATGAGTTTGAGACCAGCCTGGGCTACCAAGTGAGCTCAAGGCCAGCCTGAACGGCATAGTGAGACCCTGTCTCAAATAGACAAGGACTGGGGATTTAGTTCAGTGGCCTACGTGCCTGCCTGGCTCAGCAGGGAGCTGTGATAGAGCACTGGCTGCTGTGGGCCCTAGATGCCACCCCCCAGCACTGAAGGGCCAGGAAAATGTTCCTGTAAGCACAGCTGGTCACCAGTTTGAGTAAGGTCCTGGAGTGTGTTCCTGGATTGCTTCTTGCTATCTACTTTTTTGATACATATTAGATATTATTAATACATATTAGATATTAGGTAGGTAATCCTTATATTTACTTAATACAAATATTTATAAAACATATGCAAGACACAGAGGATTGTGATTCAGTGAATATAGTACTTGCATATTGTGTGTGTATGCGTGTTGCTGAGCAGCAGATCCAGGGCCTTTTGCTGTACCCCAATCCCTGTCATTGTTTTGGGAAGCAGAATGTTACCAGTTTCTTTGAAGTATTGGTGTAGCTCTTCCTGGTCTCATCAGTCTCACCACCTACCCTCCACACTCAGAAGCCACTATTTCAATGTTGCTTTTGTCATTTTCTTTATCATTTTCACTCAAAGTCTGTATTGTTAATACATCTCTACTATACATTTCTATGCAACTTGCTTTTCCAAGTATTATGTGCTTGAGGCTCTTCTATGCTGTCCTCATATTTCCTATTTTTCCTTCATTCTAGATCCTATACTTGGTCAGTTATGTGTTTTGTTGTCTTTTTTCCTTTATTTTTTAGTGAATAGAAATTCTTAATTTTTACAAAGTTTAATTTAGCTTTTTAAAAGTGGTCTGTACTCCTTTCTTATTCAAAAAATCCTTTTCCCTCCAAGATTATTAAAGTATGCTTCTATGCTTGTTTTCCCAAAAAAGTATAATTTCAACATTCACATTTATGTTTTTCAGGCACTTTGGGATTGTTTTTTTTTGCGGCACCGGGGATTGAACTCACGACCTTGCGCTTGCCAGGCAGGCACTTAGGTCACTGAGCTAGATCCCCGGCCCTTGGCACTGATTTTTATAAGTATGGTATGAAGTAGGGATACGATTTTATCCTATTTATCCATTTATTTACTGTTTTAGGGATGGAACCCAGGGCCTTATGCATGTTAGGCAAGTGCTGTACCACTGAGCAAAAACCCCAGGCCTATAATTTCATTTTTTCTATGTGAATAACCCAGCCTTGTAAATAAGTACTCATCTCCACATAAGATCAAGGGCTAGATATCAGCCTTCGTTCACCCCTTCAGCCAGTGTCTCTGTGCAGCAAAAACCTCTACAAGTATTCATGGTTGTGTCCTGGCAGGGCTAAATATGATGCATGTCACCCCACTCTGTACTTGATTGTCCCCAGGGACTAAAGGCCAACATGACACGTCTTTACCAACTGATGTCAGAACCGCAGTTTACCCGCTGCTCCAAACCTGCCAAATATAAGAAGCTGCTATTTGCACTCTGTTTCTTCCACTCTGTATTACTCGAACGCAAAAAGTTCCTGCAGCTTGGCTGGAACATTATCTATGGCTTCAACGACTCTGACTTTGAGGTTTGTGCTAACCAGGGGTCCCTCATCCCAGCCCTCTCTCCTTACACTTCCTGCCCCATGACTCCCTTGTAGGAATGTCTGCTGACAGAAAGCCCCTGTGAAAAGTACCATGGGCAGAATTCTTGCTGTAACTGTGTGGGGCTGGGATGGGGGTGGGGACCACGCACAGGTGTCTGAGAACCTGCTGAGTCTCTATCTGGATGAGTACGAAGAGACAGCCTGGGATGCACTCAAGTACCTCATTGCCGGTGTCAACTACGGTGGACACGTCACTGATGACTGGGACAGGCGCCTGCTCACCACCTACATCAATGACTATTTCTGTGACCAGGCTCTGACGACTCCTTCTTACCGGTAAGGGGGAGGTGGCACAGAGCAGGGCATTAGAGGACATAAACAAAGCAGGTGGCAGGATTGGGGATAGGGGAAATGTTTGAAGAGAGAATACAAGGGAAGGAGAAGACAGAGACTGTGGGATTGGGATAGGGAGCAGGAGACAGGTCATCCTAAACAGAACATACATAGGGATTGGGGTTTTGCACTGGAATGGAAGCCCGAGTCAACGCTATATGGTGACAGTTATGTTGTGCTCCTCAGGTTGTCAGCGCTGGAGACTTACTTCATTCCCAAGGATGGGAGCCTGGCCTCTTACAAGGAATACATCAGCTTGTTGCCTAGCATGGACCCCCCTGAGGCCTTTGGCCAGCACCCCAATGCCGATGTGGCCTCCCAGATAACAGAGGCACGAACCCTATTTGAGACTCTGCTCTCCCTGCAGCCTCAAATCACACCTACCAGTGCTGGCGGCCAGAGCCGTGAAGAGAAGGTGAGGATGGACGGATGCATGGAGAGGGAAGTGTTGAGGAAGGGGGAGCTGCACTCAGAGCCTCCTTCTCCTTAGGTTCTTGAACTGGCTGCTGATGTGAAGCAGAAGATTCCTGAGATGATTGACTATGAGGGGACCCGAAAACTGCTGGCTCTCGATCCCTCCCCGCTCAATGTGGTCCTTCTGCAGGAGATCCAGAGATACAACAAGCTGATGGAGACAATCCTGTAAGACAGAGAGGGGCTCTGGAGAATGTGGGAGGAGGCAGTGGAAAAGCCTTCAGCCTGGCTGTGATGGCCCTCCCAGCGTCGTGCCATCTCCAATGCTCCGTCTACTCCATCCTGCTCAGGTTGTCACTGACAGACCTTGAGAAGGGAATCCAGGGCCTCATTGTCATGTCGACCAGCCTGGAAGAGATTTTCAACTGCATCTTTGATGCCCATGTTCCTCCACTCTGGGGAAAGGCAAGATCATACTACTGTTAGTCCTACTAGTGTTGAACAATGAGCTCTCCTCTCACACCAAGCCCTGTCATCCCGTGGCACTAGGGAACCTCTAGCAAACTGCAGATGGTCTGGGCTTTGAAGTCAGAAAGTTCAAGGCTGAAATCTGTCTCTGCCATTCACTGACTGACTGCACAAGTTACTAACTTACAGACTTATTCAGGACAAGTAATAAATCTCTCCAAACCTGTTTCAAAGATTCCCAATACTAGGCACACTGCTCGATAGGTGCTTCATTGATGGTTCTCTGGTTAATATTACAGGTTAAGCATCTGAAAATCTGAACTGTTCCAAATCTGACACTTTTAAGTGCCAACATGATACTCAAAAAGTTTCAGATTTTGGCCAAGCATACTAGCACATACCTGTAATCCAAGCTACTTGGGAGGCTGAGACAGGAGGATGATGAGCTTAAGGCCAGCCTGTGCAATATTATAAGATGTCATTTTTTTTTTTGGAGACAGGATCTCACTATGTATTTCAGGCCTGCCTTGAACTCCCTTTGTAGCCCAGGTTGGCCTCAAACTCATGGAAGTCCTCCTGCCTCAGCCTCCCATGTGCTGAGATAACAGCCACGTGCCACTTCACCCAGCTCTAACAAGACCTCATTTTAAAAAAAGTTTTTGAAGTAGGATGCTCAACTGGTAGTCTGTGCAAATATTTCAAAATCAGAAAAACTGAAATCTGAAACACTTTTGGCCTCAAGCATTTTGGATAAGGGATACTCCATCTTTACTGATGCCACTATTGTTAATAAATAGTTGCCATTTTATGCTTCTTTCCTGGAAGTTGGCTTTTGGAGAAGTTTGCCAAGTCACAGTTGAAGAACAGGGACTATAATACATAATCTGCTGATAGCTGCTATTGGTCTTTAAAATAAGGATCTGATTGCGTGATGTAGTGAGTGAACACACACTCTGCCTCTTCTCTCAGGCATATCCCTCACAAAAGCCACTGGCTTCGTGGACCCGGGACCTGGCCATGCGTGTGGAGCAGTTTGAGCTGTGGGCCAGTCGTGCCCGGCCTCCTGTGATTTTCTGGCTGTCTGGCTTCACCTTTCCCACGGGCTTCCTCACTGCAGTACTCCAGTCTTCAGCTCGTCAAAACAATGTGAGCGCTGTGGAAAGGGAAGGGGCTGGGATGCTGAGGAAGTACCTTGGCTCTCACCTTTGGGGACCTCCCTTATTTTCATCTTCAATCCCCAGATTTCAGTAGACGGCCTCTCCTGGGAGTTTATCGTTTCCACTGTGGATGACAGCAATCTAGTGTATCCACCAAAGGTAGCTGTTGCGTGAACTTGGGCATCTGAGCAAAGGACGATCCAATAGAGGAGAGTGGTGGGGACAAAAGTGGAACATACTTGGAAGAGAAGAAAGAACACAAATTAGATCAGGGGTGCTGGTAACCTAAGGTCTAGGCTTCCCTGAAACCTGTCCCCATCTTTCCTCAGGATGGCGTTTGGGTTCGGGGCCTATACCTGGAGGGTGCTGGCTGGGACCGGAAGAACTCCTGCTTGGTGGAGGCAGAACCCATGCAGCTGGTCTGTCTCATGCCCACCATCCACTTTCGTCCTGCGGAGAGCCGCAAGAAGAGTGCCAAGGGTAGGACAGCTCCCGTGGACCTGCCTACCCTATCCCTTGCTTGGATTTTCTTTTTTTTTTTTTAATTTTTATTTTTCTTGAGACAGGGTGTTTCTATGTAGTTCAGGTTGGCTTTTGAACTATGTAGCTTAGGCTAGCCTTGAACTCCTGGTAATCCTCCTGCCTCAGCCTCCCAAGTGTTATAATTACAGGTATGTGCCACCATGCCTGGCTTCATTGTTCATTGTTCATTGTTTTTGTTTTTATTTATTTTTTTTGCGGCACTGGGGATTGAACTCACAACCTTGTGCTTGCCAGGCAGACACTTAGGCTGCTGAGCTAGTTCCCTAGCCCTTGTGTTTTTGAGACAGGGTCTCACTATGCCGTTCAGACTGGCCTTGAGCTCACTTTGTAGCCCAGGCTGGTCTCGAACTCACAGTGATCCTCCTGTCTCAGCCTCCCAGGTGTTGGGATT
>RJWT010039357.1:0-12686 GCA_004365215.1 Cuniculus paca | reverse complement strand
AGTGTTGAGATCCAAGCTCTAGAGATTAATTAGGTCAACATCCCCCCCCGCCCCCCCGCCCCACGAGCCTTTCTTTGTGAGGGTTTTGTCTCCATTCTTTTTGTGAAGAGCATGAACTCAGTTCTTGGAAAGAGAAATGGCCTTTAGAAACAGGGAAGTAGGAGATCCTCCTGGGGCCCTTAGAGTCTTTTAGCTTCTGGGTGTTTTAATAGCCCCATGAATGCAGATTTGTAAATTTATTGCAGTGCCATCTGGTTTTTTGCTTGAACCAGATTACTGTTGGCTTGTGTCTGTCTATTGTGGTGGTCACTCCCTGGGAGTTTGCCCTCTCAATCTTAAGAGTGATGAATAGCAGGGGTCAATGGAAGCAGGTCACAGGGCAGCTGTCCAAGACTGCCCTGAACTTGATTACCCCACCGATTTTTTTTTTTTAGGCTGGACATAATACTATACAAGCTGTTTAATCTCTTCCTTTTCTCATCTGCAGATGACAATAAGGAAGGGTCATTTGCTGCCTTGTTTGTTTGTTTGTTTCCCCTGTAGTCTTGTTCTATGGACAAAAAGATGATAAGGTTGCCAGCTTATACCTACTGTTGATGTGAGATTGTTGTCTTGTGGGTCAGTCCTTTAACTTGAGATTCTTTTGTGATATTTCTAATGGGATTTCAGAAATTCTTTTCACCATTGAGTATAAAAAGTTCAGTTATGTTCTGACAATTTCATACTGTTTTAAACTAAATTATACTTTGGATTTTTAATTCTAAGTAAAGTTTTGCCATTGACAGGATATGACCACATGTTAATTTGTAGAGCTGTTTAAATATTGGAGGAGTGGAAAGAAGGGTTATCACTATAGTTTTTATATACATTAAAAGAATAATGGGATATGTCAGAAATTTGACAGCTAAAATAAAATGGACAAATTCCTTGAAAAATATAATTTAAAACTAACACAGCATCCTGTGTTAGATACTCTGTCTGTTACATACATTTAATTATCGAATGATCATACGGTTTCACTGGTGATTTCAACAAACATTTGAGAAAGAAATAATAGCAGTCTTACACAAACTTTTTCTGAAAATAGAAAAGGAAAGACTACTTCCTGACTTGTAAAAACCACCATAACAGCAATTGCAAACCCAACACAGACATTATTACCTGAAAAGGAAATATGGAAGAAGAAAGTTAGATGTTACTTCCTGTGTTCCCAAGTCACTTTATATACCTACTTTTTCATCTTACTTCCAGGATATCAGGGCATGGTGGGGAGTAAATTGTGCATCCGTATAAAGAAAGTGAATTTTTCATAGTATAGAATAATCTCATCTTGGTATGAAGTACAGGCTTTTTATTTAGAGCCTGTAGAGTAGATGGTTTTTTTCTACTTTTTCACTAAAATGCAAAGCCAAAAAAAATCATAGCCACTATTATTTCATAGCTCTTACATAGGGCAAAGGCCTGGCAGGATACATGAAAGTACTCATTACTTTTTGAAAATGTAGCATTACAACATGCAACTCTTCTTTGCTTCACATTGGTGCTAATCAGATCTGTCAGCCCTGCCTTTCTCTGTAATTGAGTAAATTGTGACCCCTGTCTAATCCTTCTCCCATCCCCCATTTCCTTTGTGTTTGTGTCCACTTTCCATCCTGGGAACGTGGGCAGCGATAAATAAAGCATTGAGGAGAGCTCTCTGAACTCTTTGAAAACAGCATGATGCCAGCCCTCTAGTTATATTTCTTTAAGTGTTTACGTTTTTCTGTAGTCTCTCTCTTGTGTGGCTGGAACCCTGGGGATGCAAAGCCATGAGAGAGGCCAAGAAGCTAACAAAGTAGCTGTCTCTCTTGTTAGCTTGTTCCTTTATTCTTTAAAAACAAGATAAAAACCATGTGGCTCAGGGCATTACATTTTCCTCCCCCATGCACGGTAGAGGAAACTTCACCTGCATTGAGGGTTTACATTGATTTGGGAGGGAGCAGTAATTCAAGCTTCCATCCTCTTCAAGGATACTTTGCAGTCTTTAAGGTGCTGACCCACCGAGTTAAACTGTCAAGGCAGGATAAAAAAGTATCTTCCTCCCAGGAGGTAACAGCTGCCAGGTTTTCAACACCTTGCACACTACTGGAAAAATGTCACAATTGTCAGCTGAAAGAAAAATGACTCTGTTGTCATCTTCTGTTAATGACTGGGCCTTATAAAAAGAATGGCATTGCCTTTTAGAAGGAGTGAGAGGCTATTTTGCTGCCTCCTATATCCCCTCCCCTCAAAAATTCAGCGGTTTGTTCTCACCTTGGAGTAGATTTACAAAAACCAGCAGTGAGGGGCTCAAAGTCAGAACATCCAGGATAAGCATGAAAGTCTGATGGGCATAGCTTCTTTCAACAGTTGAATGAGTAGGAGGAAAAAGCACATCCCTGACACAGAAAATGACATGATAGTGTGTATTAACAAAACAACAACAACAACAAAAAGTCATTCATAAGCCAGTGAACTGAGAGAAAACATACTGTATTTCTGTTCTTTGGAGGACAATTTGTTTTCAAGCAGCATCCAGATGGGTAAATACCATGACATTTCCTTTTTTCAAGAGAGCCACTTCTTTCCTAAAGAATCAAACCTCACAGAATTCACGTCCTTTAATAGCTCCGTAATGTTCATATGCGATGGCTTTCCCTTCTTTCTGATTTGATTGATGAAGGGAAAGGTTTAATGAAGTCCCTGCTATCAGGCAGGCAGGTTTTTTTCTATTTGTTTTAGGTTAGTCATTTTAATTGTATTGAGTAATTAGAAGGTACACACAGCCAAGGGAGCTTTGTTCTGATAATTGCTCAAGAAAACCCATCCCCTATCTGCCATTGCGTTGTGTTGAAACACTTCTCCCTCTAGTGGCAGTAGTAAGTACTTTGGCTTGGCAATAGGCGAGGTGTAATTGCAGTATGACAAACTATGCTTAGGGGACTATCTTGTAAATAGTTTAGGGTTTGGCCTTATTTCATTATATATGTGTTTTTTACACTATGAAACTTCCTACCTCTTTTCTTTTTCCAGAAGTGCTTTGGGCTTTGGGTGGAAAAAAATTGCTTGAGATGCTTATTAAAAAAAAATCATAGTGCATTCTGGGTAATGTTTTGCAGCTTGACTTAATTTTAGTCATCTGTTTTAATTACCTATTTATAAAAATGCTTTTGCATTTGTAGACATTATTTAATACTTTGGAAGAAGAACCTCATTTGAAATAAATAAATAAATTGTACATATTTTAAATAGTCCATGTAAAAGACCTTAAAGGTAATTAATGTAGGTCTCTTAAGTAAGACAAAAGTGATCTTTCTGAATCTGATGAAGTGATTTGTTTATATAACTTCCCACTTCTGTTGAATTCTTCAGAGTCTAATAACATTTAAAAAAAAAAAAAACAAACCATGTTTGGCAATTTGTGCCTCGCTGCAAAACTCTTCTTCAAAAAGAAGCAGTTTAATAACCAGCTTTCTTAAAATTACTTCGAGGAAGAGAGACTGTATAAGCGTTGGTATTTTGTTTTATTTTTATTTCAGTGTAATCATTCTTTGATAAATTGTGTAATCACTGACTTAGTAGAAAAAATATTATTGAACTCCTGGGTTGCAATGACCATAAAAAGTGTATTTTCATATGGAGAGTTGAAATCCTGTAAATAAATTATAAAGGAAACAGCTTATATGCTGATCAAAGTCCATATGGGCCCAATTCGTTTTGTGTTCAGTGCTTAATCTGGATGTACCATTTTATTAAAAAGAGGAAAAAAGGAAGAGAAAGAAGAAACTTAGTGTGCTCAGCTGCACGAGACCTAAAAAAAATCTGCCCTAAGAACAGCCATGGAATGAGATTGGATACAACTTTGTACCTCTTGAACAAGATTCCATAGCATCTGGGTGGCTTTTTAAAGCTCAGATCCAGCTTCCCTAGATGTTGCTTTGTAGTTTGCCTTTTCTATCCCATATTCTTGCTTAGAGCATGATTTGATGTTGCTGTGTATCTGAAGGTCCCTGTTCTCCCACCCCACCCTCAATTGCTGGCCATTTTCATTATACTATATCTTGTTTTGCTATAGGGCTGAACAGATTTCTTTAAGCAGCTTTTTGCAAGGTTAAAAGAATGCACCGTGGTAACAAGTTTGTGTCATTTTAAATATATACCTTCTAGTAAATAAGGAGAAGCCTGGCAATCAATCCGTTTTAGTGTGTTATATGTTTCACCTGACAACTAAACCTTCTATTGATTAGCCATTACTTTGTTAGATAATCCTATGTCATTGAATCCATTGTAAAAAATTAAACTCTTTAAAATGTTTTACCCCAGCAGCAGTGTGAAAATTGAAAACTTGTTCAGAATTACAGCCTGCTTTCACAAAGAAGGTAGTTTTCAGCAAGGCAGCTTACTGGTTTATGCTTATATGCTTTATATGCAATATAAAGACGTATTCAAGTGCTCCAACGCAAAACTGTCTCTGCCTCTGATTCAGGAATGAAGCTACCTTTCTCAAATGTTGCACAGAGACTGGGCCTATCTTGCCTGAAGCTTTTCTATTCACTGATTGGATTTCAGATGGGAAGGAGTCTTACAGTGGCAAAATATTGAATGTTTTGGCCGTTGTATTCCAGAGTGATCAAAGAACTATGACCAGTTTTAGTTTGATGATCTTTACTACTTACTTGGCACATAAGAAAAGTCGTAATACCCATTTTACAGATAAATCGTCAGAAAAAGCATGGCTCACTAGTCATTTCCTACTCTGCATACTCCATCTGGCCTGGAATACGTTTTGAGTCAGTTTCCCTAAAATTGTTGTGCTCATTTATAAGGAGGAAGAGGATAATTCTGAAGGTAAATAGTTTTTCAACTTTATAACTTATAAAGTATTTGTGTGTGTGCATATACATGCACGTAAGACTTGAACCTAGGTCTTCTCGTATACTAAGCATGTGCTCTACCACCAAGCCCTCAGAAGTCTTTTCCCCAGAAAAATAGCATGATGTTTTTATTAATTGAATAAAACATCTATTAATAGTTTCCTCTAAAATTATAACTACATACACTTTTTGTATTTTGTTGAAAGTTTCATGAGTAAGTTACATAGGCATTAATTGTACAAGTTGGTGAATTTATGATAAATTTGTCTCCTGGTATAACCACCACTGCAATCAAGCTGTATAAACTCTTTCACTAACCAAGAATATTCTCTCGGTCATCTTCCCAGTTTTCCCACCACTACTGAGTCAAATTTTGATTGGCTTACTGGCACTATAGATTAATTTTGTCTTTTCTGGAGTTTTATGTAAGAGAATCATGTATTTTGGGGTCTGACTTTTACTCAGTGTAACGTTCAGGAGAGTCATCTGTTTCTGTGCATATTAATAGTTTATTCTTATTTTATTCAGTTCAGTAAATATGCCGTGCTGTTTTCTTTTAGCAGGTATTTGAGCTATTTCCATCTTTATAAATGAGGTTACTATGAATACTGTACTTACTGGTTGTTCAGCTACTTCCTTTTGTGAAGCAGCAGTTTTTTAGTCTCCCCCCACCCCCACCCCCACTCCCACCCCCACCCCTAGTGCTAGGGATTAAATCCAGGGCCTTTGCACTAAGTTATATCCTCAACACTGTGTTTTTAAGACAGGATCTCTCTAAATTGCTAAATTTCTAAATTTCCTGGGCTGGACTTGAACTTGAGATGCCGCCTCAGCCTGCTGAGTTGCTGTGACCGTAGGCACTCAACTCCATGCCCAGCTAGTTTTTAGCCATTTTAAAAAATTGCACTGTTTGCCTTTAATAGTGAGTTTTGGAACTCAATTTTTGAGTCCTGGTTGCCAGTTTTTTTGTCAGAGGTATGTGTTTTGAATATTTTCTCACAGTCTTTGGCCTCCCTATTTATTTATGGTATGTTTTAAGACATTTCTAATTGTTTGGATGAAGTCCAGCCTATGAAGTTTTTCTCTGCTTAACCCATGAGTATGAATATATTATTCTAAGTTTTCCTGTAGAAACTTTGTAAGTTTTAGCTTTTATGTTTAAGTGTCTGATCTGTCTTAAATTCTTCCATGTGCTGTGTAGCAATGTTTGGGTTCATTAACTGCACACTACTTTTGTTCACATGTTTCAGTGTCCTTGTACCTTTCCTTTCCCCTATTGAATTACAAGGGTGTGGTTGTCAAACATCAGTTACCTGTAAGTGTGATCTGTTTCTGAACCTCTTGGAAAAGATGCTGCTGCGGTGCCTAGAGCAGTGGGGCAGCTGCATCTGAGGTGCTGAGCCACTGCTACTTCAATCCCTAGAGTCAAGGCCAAATGAAAGGTTCTCTATTTTCATACTCTTGATTAGTGGACCTGTGTATTATAAGTCTTGAAATTAAGGGGAATGTTTGTTTTTAATGTTGTTTTGATTCGTATAGATACTTTGCTTTTTTTTTGGTACTGAGGCTCAAATGTATAACCTCATGCTTGCCAGGCAGGTGCTGTGCTGCTGAGCCCTATCCCCAGGTTACTTTGCATTTTAAAATAAGTTTTAGAATCAACTTAACAGTTTGTATTAAATGCAGTATTCATTTAAGTAAAGCCAACATCTTAACAATTCAAATCTTCTAGCTGGTTAACCACGATGTCACTTTTCAGGTTAAAAGCAGTGTACTTTAGTTTTTGGTATACATTTCTTGCATGTGTCTTCAAAATTTAGTTCTAGATATTTAATGTTTTTCAGTGCTGTTGTAAATTTTACACATTCTCTGATTGTTGCTAGAATATAGAAACAATTGATTTTTAAGTATCGATCACATTTTCTATCACGAATAATGACTTTTTTTTAGCTTGTCTAACTTGTTTGCCTTTTGTTTCTTTTTCTTGCTTTTTTTTTGGGTTTGATCCTCTAGTGTGTTTAAACTGAAGTGGTAGGAAGACCTCACGTTGTTTCCACATTGAGCAAAACAATATTAGGTCTTCCCCTGTCTACTATGATGTTGGAAGTTTTTACAATGCCCTTGAATAAGGAAAATGCCTTTTATTCCTAGCTTGATGAGGTGTTTTGTTTTGTGTTTGTGTTTGTTTCATTCATTTGTACTGGAGGTAAACATAGGGGCTTCACATTTGTTGGTGTCTGAGTGGCTCTATCACTGGCTCTATCCCCACGTGCTATTTCTGAAGTTTTGAGACAGGGTCTTGCGAAGTTGCCCAGGCTGGGCTCGAACTGCAGTTTTCTTGCCTCAGCCTCACTAGAAGCTGGGATTACAGGTAGGCACAGCAGGCATTTAAAAACTTTTTTGGTACCCCTGTTTTCTTCTCAGGCTGCAATTATACATTTGTTAGATCACTGGAAATTGTCCCACAGACAATTTTTTTTTCCTGCTTCCTTTTCTCTCTATTCTTTAGTTTATATAATTTCAGTTTGTCTGTCTTCAGCTTATTGGCCTTTTTCTTGGCCAACTCAACCAGCTTTTCAAGCCTATCCAGTGAATCTTTAAATGTCATATTATGAGCCGGGTGTATGACACACACCTGTAATCCCAGCACTTGGGAGGCTGAGGCAAGAAGATTTTAAGTCATTGTATTTATTATAGTTTACTGAGAGCCTTTAAGTGCTGATTTCCACAATTGGGCTCTCTGGGTCATTTTTTAAAATTCCTTTTTTTTCTTCACCATAGATTGTATTTATCTGCTTTTTCACATGTTTAGTTGTTTTTATTTTGAAACAGGGTTTTGCTGTGTAGCCCTGGCTATCGTTGAACTAGTGATACTCTTGTCTCAGCCTCCCAAATGCTGGGATCACAGGCATGCAGGTTTAACTTGTATAAAAGGAAATTAATTTTATAATATTGATAGTGACTGTATATCTCCAATAATTTTTTCATTTAAAAAATAATTTACCTGTTTTCTTTCCAAAGAATGATAGTTTGCCAAAAAATTCTGTACAGTATCTATATGTTCATTCTGATATAAATAAGTGATTGGCCGGGGATTTAGCTCAGTGGCATAAGCGCCTGCCTGGCAAACACAAGGTCATGAGTTCGATCCCCGGTACCAAAAATAAATAAACAAGTGAATAAATAAGTTGGGGGGGAACATCACAACTCCTCTTACAACAGAATTCCAATTAGTAAGTGTAGAAAGAAAGAGAAATTTTAAAACTTTACCATTAGAACACTGTAGTAAAACTTACCATAGGCAAGATCCACCAGTGGATACCAGAATTAGCAAAGGTTGATGTAGAACAGAAGAACAAAGTTTTTCCCCTGTTATATTTATACTTAGTAATTCTTAAAGAAAAGTTTACAGTGGAGATTCATCGTAGACAGGATCTCAGCCAAGTGATCAAGGCTGCCCTCACCAGAGATAGCAATGCATCTCCTGCTGTGTTACACTGAGAAGGGTGTCACCTCTGTAGTAACCTCAGTAATGACCTTAGTCTGATTATGAGAAAAGTCAGATAGAAGGAGATCCTCTAGATTAACTAGTCAGCACTTTTCCAAAAGTGTCAGTCTTCAAAGCCAGAGGATGGAGGAATTGTCCAAGACTGGAGGAGAGCAAGGAGACATGATAAGTAAATCAGTGTATGTTTCTGAATTAGTTCTTGAACAGAAAAAGAACTTTAGAGGGACTACTGGTAAAACCTGAATAAGGTCTGTACTTTATATTTTACCACATTAATGTCTTCGTTTTGATAAATGTTCTGTAAGATATTCACATAGGTGGAAGCTGGATAAACAGTATTTTTGAAACTGTTCTATAATTCTAAAGCTATCTTACAATTTTTTAAAACTATGTTTTATTTACTGTTTGTTTGCTTGTTCGTTTGTTGTGAGTGACAAGGTCTCACTATGTAGCCTAGGCTGGCCTCGAACTCTCAGCAATCTTCCTGCTACAGTCTCCCCAGTGCTGGAATTACAGGACCATGCCCAGTTTATATGGATTCTTTATTGTTGGTTATGAAAAAGCCCCCCCCCAACATTGGTTATGAGATTGTTCTTTGGATTAAGATTTTCTCCTTAATTCCAAAACAGATATTTTTTCTGAGACATTGTTCCCTGGATGAGCAGTACTAAAATCAACTGGGAACTTTTTAAAAATGCAGATTCACTTGGGTGTGGTGGCATATGTCTGTAATCCCAGCTGCTCTTTGAGGCTGAGACAGGTGCAAGTTCAAGACCAGCCTGGACAATTTAAGCAAGACCTTATCTCAAAATAAAAAAAATGGACTGATGATGTTACTACTCGTGATAGAGCACTTACCTAGGATGCAGGAGGCCCTGGGTTCAATCTCGGATTAAAAAAAAAAAGCAGCAAATCCTCGGAAGCTCTGGAAGGGGACCTAGCAAACTGCATTTTAGCAATCCTCCAGATGATTCTGAGGCAAACTAAAGTTTGAGAACCATGACTATACCACCTGTAAAAGTTTAACCCCAGCACTCTGAGAGGCTGAGACAGGAGGATCACAAGTTCTAGGTCAGACTGGGCAGCACAATGATTTATTGGGAACTTGTCTCAAAATAACAAAAACTTTGCTTTTGTGTTAACAGAAAAAAGGGTATAAGCCAAAATTGAGAGACAAGTTTTAAAAAAAGGATTAACCAATACTTACTCAGACCTTAAAAGCACCTCTTAGGAATACCTTCTTCTTCCTCTTCTTCCTCCACCTTCTCTTATTTTTGGACACAGAGTCTCACTATGTAGCCCAGGCTGGCCTCGAACTCGCTGAGATCTTCCTGTCTCAGCCTCTGAGTGCTGGGATTATAGGAGTGCGCCACCATGCTCAGCTTGCTTCCTCCTTTCTACCTTGTCTTTTATGTCTCATAAATCTAGAATTTATAAATATTTGTGTATTACTTTTGAGAAATAGAGCTGATTTGACAGTTGTATGTGGCAATTTTTAAATGTCTCAAAACTCTGAATTTTTCTAAAAATTCTCTTTGTAGACGTACAACAGCTGTGCCAGACTTTGCTTAAACCAAGAAACAGTATGTCTAGCAAGTACTGCTATGAAGACTGAAAATTGTGTGGCCAAAGTAAGTAATGTTATTCGCCAGTATATATTATACCACATCACAGCAATGTGAAGTCTGTAGTCATCTAACTCAGTGTGGCAACTGAATTGCAGAGAAGAATACAGTTATTGTTTTATCCAGAGCATATTGGATGATGGAATTTTCATTAAGTTCCTTCGTGGTTTTTAAATGTAATTAAATATAGAGCATCAATAAAAAAGTATAGAGGACAGCATTGCACAGTTGTGAAATATGCTAAAATGCAACTGTTGTGTCACTAGTATTTATTGAGTGGCCAATGTTAGAAATATTTCTTTAGATGATCTTGAGCTGAGAGGACAAGTATGTTGTCTTGCATATGAGCCACATCTTTCATGTATAAATATGTGCCATGTCTAGCCTAGTACACAAATAATTTTAATTACTAGATATCTGAAGCTTTCCCAGTCAACTCTGACTCAAATTTTCCAAGTATCTCTACTGAAGAACTTTAACTTAAATTCAAGTATCTGACATTTTGATTATCACACGAGTGATACTCAGCATGGGCTTTATTTCTAGACTTTTGCTTTTGCTTTGCTTATCTGCAGAAATAAAACCCTTTTACCATTTAGGGATTTGTCACTGTTAAAACTGTTCCAACTTTGTTTTAATCTATTGTCTCACACACAGGCCCTCAGTTCCTGACAGTTGTTATTATAGCAATAGAGACAGGACTGATGTCATGTAGTCTTCATCTTTGCTACAAAATTGGAGAACAGCTGTCTTCATATTTTCAGATTGCTATAACAAAAATACCACAAACCAGGTGCCTAATAAGCAGCAGTAATTTCTCTCTTATAAACAGCAGTAATTTTATAGTTCTAGGGTCTGGGAAGTCCAAGGTCAAGGTGCTAATAGATTTGGTATCTACAGAGAGTTTGCTGTGCTTCTATATAGAATTTCTTGTTGCACCCTCACATGATGGCAGGGACTAGCTAAAGGGGTCCACCCCTGCTCATGGACACTAACCCTGTTTATGAAGGCTCTGGCCTTAAGAATCTCAGGGGAATTCAAACATGCAAACCATAGTAACAGTAGTATTTTTTATTTTCATTTTAAGAAAAATGA
Source organism: Cuniculus paca (assembly GCA_004365215.1). Taxonomy (NCBI): domain Eukaryota; kingdom Metazoa; phylum Chordata; class Mammalia; order Rodentia; family Cuniculidae; genus Cuniculus; species Cuniculus paca. The sequence continues at coordinate 1,566 of RJWT010039357.1, read as the reverse complement.
CTTTATTCACTGAAAATATAAAAAATATAATCATTGGGTTGATCCCCATAAGAAATACCAGAATTTATTATTATCAAGTGTCCATCATGTGTTGTATGAAAGGAGAGAAGGTTATAAAGTGTCCATCAGTGTCTTAAATTCAGATCTTAATAATTTGCTGCAGAATGTATTTTATTTTTATTTTTTTCAGTCATTTAGTTAAAACTCCCCTGGTGCTAATTGATCTTGTTTTTTAAAAATTTTGTTTTTATTGGTACATGTTGGCATACATTATGATTACATTCATCATGGGAAGTTGGTGCATGTACATATACATCTTTATTCTTTTTACGTTCCCTAACCCTTCTTTTGGTCCTGTTTTATAATACAGCATTTGTATATGAATACATGGGGTGCATTTATGACCTTTTTTTTGGCCATACTGCTGTCACTTTCATCTAAGTGGTGACTTCTGGCTAAAAAGGCAAAATCTTAGCATGCACACCAACCCAAGGACAGGGCGACAACTTTAATGAGTTTCATTGAGAGCTGGCCAAGCGAGCATCTGTCCCTTTTGTTCCCATCCACCATAAGCCAAGATCTCTAGGCTACATAGTTATATCGGTGTAAGTCTGTGTGGTGTGGGGTCTGTTTGAGTTCCTCTCCCACCCTCTCCTCCAGGACACATAGTTAAAATGCACAGTGTGTAATGTTTTCCATGCTATGGGGTGAGGAAGTAAGTTTGTTCATTGCTATTCATCAGTCTGTTTCACTTGCTCCCAAATGGTAACCCTCTCATCACATTCTTTTTTTAACAGCCTGATACCTACTTCCTTTTGTTTTCCCTTTATATACTCTAATAATGATTTCTATAATTTACTGTTGGAATTCACCTAGCTTCTGGTTTCTTAGCCCCTGTGTTTTGGTTTGTTGCTTTTAGATTTGAGCCAAATAATCGGTTGGTCAATAGCAAATCAAAACATGTAGTCAAAAAGTTCTTTATTGCAAGTTTCCCATGAGATACCAATAGCATGGGAATACGGAAAGTGTTTTCCTTTTTTATTTACATGTGTCTTGTGATTTTGTACTGTTTCTCTTGACCTCATTGATTACTTAACCTTTGAAAGAAATGACTTGCCATTATTTTTCTAGGTCTGCAAACTTGCTCCTGTTTCCCATACTTCACTTTTAACCCTTAACTGAATAATTTCTTTTGCTATATCGATAGGGTTGCAGTGACTTTTTTTTCTAAAACTTGGTACCTGTCTTTTGTTGATTCAGATTGTACTCCAGTGTATCCTGAATGTTTCTCTTAGTTACTTTTCTCTAGTTGCTGAGACAAAATACCTGATGCCCAACATGAAGGAAGGAGAGGTTTATTTCTTACAGTTATGGAGGTTTTAGTCCATACTCAGCTGGCTCCAAGGCAGGGTGGTGTGGCTGAGGGGCAGCCGTTCATGGCACCTGCATGCGGCAAGAGCAGACCATGCAAAAGGGAAAAACACACCTCCTTCCCGACCTTACATTGTATGTCGGCTCCACCCCTGGGCAGGTGCAGAACTCACACCACCAATCCCAGCACTACAC
>RJWT010039355.1:0-12674 GCA_004365215.1 Cuniculus paca | reverse complement strand
AAATTAAAACAACTCTGAGATTTCATCTCACTACAGAAAGCATGGCCAGGATCAAGAAAACTACCACCAACAAATGCTGGAGAGGCTGTGGGTAAAAAGGAACCCTTCCTCACTGTTGGTGGGACTGTAGACTGGTGCAGCCACTGTGGAAATCAGTCTGGAGATTTCTCAAAAGGCTGTGTTTGGAAGTCCCATTTGACCCAGCTATCCCGCTTCTGGGCATATTCCCAGAAGAAGTGAAATCATCATACCACAGTGACATATGTGCACCCATGTTTATAGCAGCACAATTTGTAATAGCCAAATCTTGGAAACAACCCAAATGCCCATCAATTGAGGAATGGATAAAGAAGATGTGGTACTTTTATACAATGGAGTACTATTCAGCTATAAAGAATGATCACATGGAGGCTTTTATAGGTAAATGGATGCAACTTGAGACCATACTTATAAGTGAAACCAAACTCACATGTGTAAACAAGGTATTGTCTCTTAGTGTAAGAAACTGAAAGACTCAATAAGATACAAAATTCCCAATAAATATGGGGAAAAGGTTCTAAAGTCTAATGGTGCTTTTATTCTTTAATCTGATTGGTTTAAGTCTGTTTTCTAGTATTTGATTGCAATATGTGAGAAGATAGGAACAGCTCTTTTGAAGAAAACAGGGGACATTACGGTAGCCATTTTTGGTTTCTTGTCTGACTTGAAGGCCTATAATGCCTTCACTCTTTTGTTTTATCTGGTTTCATATTATTTTGTTTTGTTTGAGTTTATTGTCTGTAAATGTATGAAGAACCATTTCGAAGAAGGCAAGAGACACTAGGGTAACCATTGTTAATCTCCTGTTGTTATGTTTTGAAGACCTGTATTGCTTGTAGTATTCTGTTCTGAAATGCGATATTGTGTTTGACTGTATTCTGTTTTGTTTTGCTTTGTTTTGTTTTGTTTTGTTCTATTTTCTTTAAAAGAAAAAAATAGACAAGGCCTTCTCTAGCAAAACTTACATTTTTATAATACAAAAAGAGCAAATGACTGGAGTCTTAGAAAAGGATGGAGTTTTCTTTATTACACAGCAAGATACATTTTAATAGAAAGACATGAGAAAAGAAAGGCTCTTAAATTAAATTAGTGTGAAGAAGGGGAAATCATCAGTATGGATGGGGAAGACTGCAATACAACTGTCTTAGTTACTTTTTTATAGCTAAGGTAAATTATCTGACAACCAAAGTTAAAGGAAAAAAGGTTTATTTAGCTCACAGTCTGTAGAGGTTTCAATCCATAATAAGCTGGCTCCAAGGTTGGGTGGTGCATGGCAGAGAGGCAATAGTTCATGTAGATGAAAGACAGTAAAAGCAAGGAGAGAGAAAATCAGAGCAGGAGACAAGCATCTTTGTATGCTTTTATCTTATCTAGACTGCTGGGATACGGGTGTTGCCAATCCAGTCAGTGGGGTGATCCAGCAATCACCTACCTTTAGTCCCTTTACCCTTAATCCCAGTATTGCACTATGAATCAAGCATACAATCCAAATTCAGCCACCTCTTACAAAAACTCTATGACCACATGAGGTTTTGGGGGAACATGTACACAGAAACCATAGCAACAATTTACTCTGATAGCATAGACAGAATGTCTCCTGTATGCAGAATATCTGGTTAGGCCACATTTTGATGGACACCCAAGATAGAGAGTAGCAGAATAATATCATTTTAATTTTATACACAATTTAAGAATTTTTTTAAATGTTACATAACAAAATAACAGTACATACATAGTCCCTGCTTAATGAGTTAGAAATAGTGATTACATCTTATTGAATAAGTCATTAAACTTACCATCTTATTTGCTTCTTCTTATAGGATGCAGCAAACAACAGTATTATTGGCAGCAGAGATTAGAGAACAAGAATTCTCAAAGAAGTTTAATGACATTGTCAAGGTAGTACATGGAAGTTAATTCAGGCTTTTCATTGCAAGGTTTTATTGTTTCTTTTACTTTTAAAATATCTGTTATCTATTCAAACCCAATGAGATTTACCTCAGAAACATGTATCTTCTTCATTTTTTGAATCACAAGCCACCAAACCCAAGAATAGATTGAGAAAGAAATAAGATGTGTTGGCTACATGTCCCAACTCCCTATGATGAATGCAGTGTGAACTGCAAACACGTGCTAGTAAATTACAAAAAAAAAGAAGTAAAAAAGGTGGAAGGTAGGAAAGGAGGGACAAAGAAGAAGGAAATGAAATAAGTGGGAGAGAGAGAAATCTCTTTTGTAAGTACACGTTCTTACTTATTAAGATAATGTTGAAAGGTGTCCATACAAAATTATGTCCTAGGAGTTCATTAAATAAGGCTGTGCAGTTAGATATGTCTGATAATAATTAAGATATGGCACAACAATGGCATCATGATATCTCAGATGTTTTCGACTATAATTTTCCAGTAGGATGGCTGTGCTTTTTAACAATATTTGTCTTGTGCTATTGAAAGTGTCAAACATCAAGGGTTTTTTTTTCCCACAGAAATTCAAAATATGCAAATATGTGTTGCCTCAAGCACACATACGGCTTTATTTCACAAAAATATTAAGCATCTGCTGCTGATAAGAACACTCAACAGGTGCTGGGAAATTCCTGAATGTTCAATTCACTAGACATTTATGCTTTTCAATTTGGAAGCCTTAAGAAAAACTTAATTGCAAAAGGATTTAATACTTATTTGCTACATTTATAATTTAATAATAATACTTTGCCCCACCTTCTGGAAGCTAATTTAATAAAAACGCATACTTCATAAGAAATATCTAAGGATAACTAAACATCAACATACACACTCTTGTTTATTACAGGAAAAATGTCTATTTTCTTAATGTCAAAATGATCATTTCTGGGTTCTACTTAATGATTAAAATATATACAGGCCTGAGATAAAAAGATAATTCCATAACAGTCATATGAATTTATATGGAAGATATTCTAGCTGCTGCTGAAAAATACTCCTCAATCCAATTCTACGAACACCAACTGAACAACTACTATGTGTCAAGTACTATGTTTACAGCTGGGAATCCAAACCCTTGACTTCAATTCTTCAATAAGCACATAAAAAATATCCTACCATGAAAGTAGAATAAACTATTTTACTTACCCAGAAAGCACATAATCTGACTAATTCAATTAACATTTCATTAAAGAGATGACACTTGCACCAGATGAAAGAAGGCGAAATGGGAAACACAATTCTAGATAAACTAAATGTCAGTAACAGAGATTTAAAGGAAGGGGAATATGTGGTACAATTCAGACAGTCTATGTTCTAATGCAGTTAGAAGCAAGGGAGTACAGAAAGTTGAATGGCAAAAGGGGGATCTGGAGATGCGATTGAGGCTAAGTTACATAGGACTTTAGAGATAGGGTATTTTCAGTTCTTCCAGAAGATTTCAAATTATTTAACAAGGGGAAAAAATGCATCTCATAGCCAAGGATAAGGTTTACAAAAAGTATACACGTTATATGAGCAATGTATTCAATGCAGTTGAAGAAGCATTTTCATTCTGTGGAGTTGGAAAAGAATTAGGTTGTAAGGCCTACGGTGAGGATGGTGAATAAAGATATGATTGGAAGCCACATAGTGAGATAAAAGATGAACAAGCTTCAATTATAAATTGCAATGTCATATGTAGAAGCATAGCTATTTAGCAAGTAAATACTAAATATACTTCAACTTAACAAAAAATAAAAGCAAGAAAAAGAGAAGCTAATGATTTTTTTTTCCAATCCCAGGAAACATATAGAGGATCATTTTCAAGGTGCAAGATGTTGCCCATTTCTGAAGCATGACTTATCTTCCAAACACAGCAATTTCCTCATATGTGAAAAGGTTTAATAATCACATCTGTTTTTTAGGGTATTAAAAGACAAAGTGGACAGTGAGTACAGGGAAAGCATTGAGTGGCCCATCATTAAAATTGCAATTACTATTCATTTTTTATAAATCTGTTTTATACTTTGTCTTGGTTACTTTTCTCTTGTTGCTGAGACAGGCACCTGACACCCAAAATTAGGGAAGAAAAGGTTTATTTAGCTCACAGTTTCTGGGGATTTCAGTCCATAATCAGCTGGCTCCAAGGCAGGGTGGCGTGGCACTGGGGCAACACTTCAAGGCAGCAGCCAGAGCAAAAGAGGGCAAAACACAAGCCTCTTCTCTACCCCCAAATTGTACACAGGCCACCCCCCTCCACCTTCAGCATGGGTGTAACACTCACAAAATGTCCTTCCCCTCCTTTGCCCAGGATGAGGATATTTACCAAGTAAGAACCCTGACTCCCTGCTGAGTCTCTCAGTTAAACTTCTAAACTTCTCAAGTTGACACAATGTATCAACCATAACATACTTTTTATGTGTTTCTGAAACTGTATTGAATAAATTTTGGATAATATTTTTGTTTTACTGTTAAGTAATCCATATAACATTTATAGTTAATATCAGTTGGTTTATATTTGCATTTATTTAAATAACAGTGAAAAACTTTAATCTGGAATTTTTAGTTTCTGTTAATGGTATATGCATACCCCTTGATAGTAAGCTCTAGGAAGTAAAGATATATTTTAGACCTTTTTGTATTATCAGAACTTCTAGTCTATCATCAAAGTTTCTTGTACACAATACTTGTTTGTGAAAAGAAACAGGAAAAAAGGAAGATTATAAAGAAGAAAGAATCTCATAGTGCATCTCAAAGTATTAAAACTTATACTGTTCTCATTTTGTATGGTAATGCAAGAACAAGAAATGATAGTAGACTAAATAGTACAAAATAGTCTTATAATAAAAGGAAGAAAACACAATTGCTCTGTTACTTGCAAAACTTTTTGTCAAAATAAAACATCTCTTTTACTATCATTTATAAATCAAAAATGAAAAACCTAATATTTATTTACTATTCTGTAATTTAAAACACTAGAAAAATTAAGATTTAAATTGTTCTATTTATTTGAAAAGAAATATCAAGACAGTTCCTCCTTTTCAGAAGATGGTGTAGCTAAAATTTTTCCTACTTTCCTATTATGTGCAATGAAAATTCCTATCAATTATACTAAAAACAAACATAAAGAGACTCTCAAAGGGAGAGACAAGAGATAATCAGCTAAGGAAATTCTACTCAAAGACAAACTTGGTGGTGAGCTCCTTGCGTTTTCATTTTACCTCTATTATCCCAGATTGGGAAATGGACAAACCAGCAACCTGGAAACATCAAAGAGCACAGACAGACAATTGGAGGAAAAGCTTGTGCTCTCCAGTCAGAGGATCAGGAGAGGAGCAGCTTAGCATGACAGAAAACTTCTACACAGAAACCATTAACATTCTAGCTAAATAATTCTGAAAAACTGTGAGCCTCGTGACTCTGACATTATAAATCATGTAGGGACCGCAGCGTTCAAACTCTGTGGAAAGCTCTCCATCTCTCCTACTAGGGTTAAATAATCAGAAGACAAATAGGAAACTGGGATCTTCATTCCACACAGCAGTAACAAGACTGTTCTTTTCCTCCCTGCTAGGATGATGATCACCAATGGATGTTCAAAGAAGTCATGATTGCTCATTCATCATGATGTGGATCTTTCACTCATTTGCAGAATGAAGAACTGCCAGAAAATTATATTCTCTATGCAAGTATTCACAGGTACTATATCATTGTGTTAGTCAGCTTTCAGTCATTCTAATGAAGAGCCAAAGATAATTATGTCATAAAGACAAAGTATTTATTATGGCTCAGTTTTGGAGGTTCCAGTCCATGATCAGTTTGCCTCCTTGTTTTGATCCCTGGTGAGGCATCACGTTGTCGTGGGAATGTGCAGCAGATCAAAACCTCTCAATCTCATGGCCAGAAGTAAAAAAGAAGAAGAATGGACTGGAAGCTAACTATCCCATCCAAGGACTTGCCTTTCATGTCCTAAAGTCCTTCCATGGCAATGTTTCTTAAAAGATTCCACCACTTCGCAGTAGCACCACCACCATGCTGGACTGCAACCTGATATTTTGAAGCCAATGCCTTTGTCCCAGTCACAGGCCTTACCTCCCAGCTATCATTAGTTATAGGACACGTTAAGGGTCTGCTGTTTTGTCCAGTCTCCCTTACTCAAGCCTGTTCAATCCTACCCTATAGTTTTGGACTTTATAAAAGAGTGGTAGAAACAAAACTGGAGAATGAAGCTAATGAATCGTGAGTTAGTCAATGTGAAGGTAAATCGTTCTTTCAAAACACTTAACGTAACTTTCTGGCTGCCACTTTTCATCACCTCTTATGAAGAAAGGTACAAGAATAAAATATAAATTGCATGGAATTTGGCAGAAAGAATGGTTTACACAGTCCAAATATTGAGATGAAACCCAAGTGTTAACAAAAAAAAAAAAAAAAGAAAGAAAAGAAAAAGTCACCATTGGTGATTTTTTAAAAACATTCCCTCCATGAAAGCTGCAGCACTTCACGAAGCAGCACAACTCTTCATCCTGACATTGCCATTCAACACCCACAAGCACTTGGTGACACAGCGGCCTCAGTTTTTAACTGGATTATAGGAATGGCAATGTTTGATCACATCGAAAGTAGTAACAAAGTTTTAATATGGATAGCATGTCTAACATCTTCATACAAGTACTGTCTGCCTTCTATGTCTGTGGGCTCTATTTCTATGGATTCGATCCACCAAGGTTAAAAAATAGTTGGGAAAAAACAGTTGTGTCTGTGCTAATATGTACAGACTGTTGTTTTCTTGTGATCATTCCCTAAGCAATATAGTATCACAATGATTCATACAACATTTACATTGTAAATGATATTATAAATAATAGAGATGATTTAAAGTATTCAGATTAAGGTGCATAGGTTCTTGAATGTCTGTGGATTTTGCTATCCTTTGAAGTCCTGGGGCCAATGTCATGTGGATCCCAATAGACACTATACTTCAGATTGGAGAATTAGGTTGATTTATGCGGCATGTATAGTCTGAGTATGCAACCATATTATTTTAATATTATTCATATTAAAATATTAAATTATTCAACTCCTTTAATTTGAAATACAAAAATATGGTCACTTCTGCTCACATCTTGTGTTAACCACAGTGTCTCACACATGTGAGGAATTTGATAAATCTGGTCCTGAATATGTGAACACAGTTATATATCTTTTATTCTGCTGAGTATGGAGGAAAAGGAAAATAATTATGCTGCACTCCAATCAGTGAGAATAAACATATGTAAGTGAGGTAATATACAAAAGGAATTCAACATCATACCTAATACCTAGTGAACACTGGATGACTGATAGTTATTATTTATCACAGCATTTTCTCTCTGTCTCTCTCTGTCTTTCTCTCTCTCTCTGTCTTGTGATTCTTTTAACTTAGTTCACAAAACGTCTGAACCTGTTATTGTTTCTCACATGCACACCTTGTTTGAGCATCTTTAAATAATTGAAATTACTCAAAGCATATTTTAACTCTTTTATATGTTAAATAATTTCTATCACCTAAACATCCCATGTAACTGTTGCAGACCAGCTGACTCAAGGCAAAAATGATGAAAGAAGGAATCCTGGGAAAACTTTCAAGTAATTGATGCTTCTGCAGGAAGGGCATAAAAAGAGAACTTAACTAATACTTCAAAGTCCTAGAACCTGTGATTACAGATTTATGTAACCACACCCAACTCCTTTTGTGGTATTCTGACAAATTTAGATGTACACGATGATAACGAAAAGGAATACAGTTCTTTGGAGGGTGAAGGTATAATATATATATATATTTATATATATATAGATAACCAAATACATATATATATACACACACACACATACACACATGTACATGTTTCATATACATATAAATAATATATATTTCATATAAATTTCTTCACATATATTTACTATATATACCAGAAAAATTCACTTCTAATATGCTTTCCAAAGGCATTTAACAGTGACATAGTACACAGAGCAACACAGGATGTACTCTTAAGCTTTGCCTAAAAAGCACAGAAACAAAAATCCAAATAAAGTGATTTTGGAAGATTTTGACTGAGACCAAGAAATCACAATAACAAGAAAAACTGGAACCATCATTTATTAGTGCTCACCATGTGCCTTGATTCTGTATTTCCTTAAGTACTAGAATTCTTTGAAAGTACACTAAGAATCAGGGAGTCTGAACATTTTACCTAAGATCATTCAGCAAGTGACTTCACATCAGGTTTATAGTTTCTGACTCCACCTTATCTTCAAGATTAGACTCAACCTATCTGCAGGACTAATTTATAAAACCCATGATTCTCAGGTCAGATAAATAATGAGCACTGGAATGACTACATCTCAAATAAAATTATTGTATCATTTGACATGAACCCTTTCTTTGAAATATTTACATCCATAAGTCATCAACCTTGACTAATAATAATACATGTAACAACTGACAATCAGGGAATATTCACTTTTGGAGAACATGTACCTCTTATCTCTTTCCACTGTGAAATAATAGTCCTTATTTTAAAATTCCCGTAACATTCTGTCCATATCATTCCAGTGGCATTTTCACTACATATTCCCTAAATTAGCATAATTAATGTTCAGATATAATCTCTCGCTTTATAAAGTCCTTATGTTCCTTAATGTTTCTTAACACAGTTTTAGAGACAAGCTCAGTCAATTGCCAATGGTTGTTGGGTGGTCAAGAGATAATAAATTAACAAAGGTTATTTTCTTTGATTTTTTTCCTAATTGTACTTTAATTATGACTTATCAAGAAATAACTTTGATAAAATTTCAGCCAAGGCTTTAACTGGAACAATGAAAATTTTTCCCAAGTTAATAGAAAAAAATCCATAAAAATTTATCCTAAAAGACTTTGTATTCAAAGTAGTAACTTTTGAAACATGTTTTGGGGCATAGGATTCTAATTTATCAATGGTCTAAAGCTGTCTTTAACTAAGGACCACATGGATTCATCTCAACCAGTGAAGTTCCTAAATAAAATTTAAATTGGGTTTAATTTTTAAATAATGAAATACTTTTTTTTGATACTTTTCTACACAGGGCAGAGAAGTAGGATGAAAAATATGTTAGAACTTGTCAAAAAAGTGAGTGTTAATAGCTTACTATTAAGAATGACAGATATAGAAATGTAGAGATTTTTTTTTCTCACCTGAACCTCAGCAGTCTTGGAGATATAGAAGCTCCTAGAATCTTTGCATCATGCTATGTTCCTCAACTTTTTAACCAGCCTTGTTTTTCACATATCCAATGGCATACTTTTGGCATCGTGAAAGCAAGACTTGTTAGAAAGGAATTCCTATTAAATCATGTGAAGTTTGGAAAAATCCACTAGAAAGACCCTAGAGAAATAAAACATGATTGATTCCCCACTAGAATAGGCATTGGAATTACATTTTCTTATTATCTCAAATACAGTCAGCATTTGTCACTAGGCAGTCAGCATGTGACCACAGCAGTCTTTCTGTTTGATAGTGTTGAATCTGGGGTTGTGTTAAGAAGTGCTAGAAGTTGTTCTTCCTCATACTTAGCACAGAACTTAGTTACACTAGAGTATTCACAAAATAGAAACCACATTTTTGACATTATTCACTTCAGTTACAGTGATTTGCCCAGTAGTTTCCCACTGACACAATCTTATTTTACTAATCAAAACTCCTGTCTTTATTAACACAAACAATCAATTTCGATTTCATAAAGTGCTTTCCAACTGTTTTTCTCAGAGTACTCCTCCAAGCAAGGTTCACCAAAACTGTTCTTTGGTACTGGAAACATAAGCATGCTGGGTAGTTAATTGTTGGATTTGGGAGTCGAATTTGTTGAGTTTGAAACTCAATTGTCACACTTTTAACCATTTGTTCCCCAGCCTATACTTAAACCACTTTATCCCTAAATATCCTTGCTATAATAATAGTGTTTATTTCATAAATTGTTGTTAAAATAAATTAAATAATGCGTGTACTAGATTTAGAACAATGTTAGACACAAATGACACACTCATGAAAGTTAACTAAAAACTTTTTGCCCTAAAAATAAACTAAAGGAGCACTGCATCCCTTTTGGGGATGTGAACATGGTAAAGGCTATGAAAAGTTCTTAATTAAATAAGTCTAGTCATTCAGTATGTCACAAACTTAAATAGAACATCATCTAAAGATTGTTGAACAAAGTTTCAAGAGTATTCCAGAAAAATTGTTCTAGGAACTTTTACCAATAGTAAAGCCAAGTTGAAATGATGGTTACTAGAACAGTATAATCAGTGGTCAAAAAACAGGACCATTTAAAAAAAAACATCCTAATTATAGCAAATAATGATTTGGTCTTTTGGAAGACTACTGTGTGACAAAACGTAAATTCAAAGGCAAACTGCATAAACTGTCACAGGCTAACCCATAAAATGAACTCTGAAGCACACTTCAGGCACCAGTCATATACCAATTCAGGGGTTATCTGTCACTGAACACTTTAATATGGAAGTAACCATAAGTTTACACCTTTACTCCACCTTCATCAATGATCCTGAATTCTGCAATAACACAACAGAACATGCAGACTTCTGGATGTTGCCTAAGAAATGCAGTTGGCCTGGACAAAGAAGTGGTATCTTTGATCAAATGCTTGAAGTTCTATTATTTTTAAGATTCATAAAAATCTGCACAGTAGGCATTATAATCTCTTTACACACAGTCAGGGTACTGAAGCCTAAACAAAAAAGTATATTTCACTATGAAAAATCCAATAATATCTGATTTATGTTTGAATTCATGTCTATGAAATTCTAAAACTATTGCTCATTCTTCTACATGATACTGACTTTTGACAGGAGTAAACATTGACCTTTCATGATATTTGAATTTTTGTAAAACTCTCTTTTCATAAAATATAGTCATAAAATCTTTAAAGAAATGGAATTGCATGGTTTTGGGGACAGATTCTGAGAAAGCAAATCCCTATGACCAGGTGTTCTATTCTTCAGCTTATCCTGAGTCAAGTAGTTAGAAACCCATGAAATAGTGTTGTGGTAGCTTTGATATACTAACTGCAGCAGATTAAGGAAACTGCAGTTGGCCTAAAAAATTGGACAATCAGTTCAGAAGCTGAGAATTGGACCAAGGCAAAATATTGTAGGAAGCTTTAGTTCTCCAATAACCCAATTCTGTCTAGCAAGTTTTTTCCTTAAGTTAGATGGCAGAGGGTAGTATCTTTGCTGTTGCAGGAATTCAACATACATAAGGTAATGGTGAAATTGGATTAGGTTTATGGAACTCTGCTTTATCGACAATATTTTGAGAAATACTTTCGTGCCTAAAGATAACTGAAGCACAGTGGGTCAGTGGAGAAAAATAACCTGTTGACTCTGCCATCATCAGAAACAGACTTAAATGAATAAAGTTGATAGCAGTCAATTTTAAGATTAAATTGGTTTTGTTCTAAAACAAACAGCAAGAAAAAAAGGTAGATAATTCTATTCTTTCAAATTTTATGTATTAATAGACTTAAATCCAAAATATGACTTAAAGGAAAGAGGATTTCCAGGTTACATGAACCTAAAGGCTAAAGATCACTCAGGTAGGCATCAGTAGTATAATACATATGGGGCAAGTATCAATATTATGATTTTCATATGTGCTGCTGAGGGTTATCCATGGACTTGCTGAATAATTGTGCTATAACACTTATAAATTTGTATTGATTAACCATGATGATCAAGGTCTAAAATTATAATTGTGAATGATTATTAAATAAGGTCTGGGGTCATCTTAAACTTTTAGTGGCCCAAGATACATAAATAATTTGAAGATGCAACATTAACTTAGAGATAAACTGAATAAAGAAACTAAAGAGAAATACCAAATTGGAGAAATAGTAACTTGCGTCTTTAAAGGTAAAACATTGCAGTGTTCAGACAGGCTGATAACTCAGGGAAGAAAGTCAATATTGGAAGATTGGGTAACAATGACATTTGACACCTGGAAGGGCTCTGTGAGCAATGGAAGCATTTATAGAATATCATGAATTACCCTAGATCTCTGTGTGCCCATTCACAAAATCAGCTTCATCTGAGGATGGCTGCTGCACTCCTAAAAGTAACATGATATCCAGCAACAAATAGGTTTGTATACTTGCTTATTCACATGCAAGAAAGAAGAATGTGTCACTTCTTTCAAGCATCAAACAGGAATCCTGAATGTCTTGCTATCAGCTGACATGTGATCCATTTCTTGGGGCCAGCATATATGGAATAAAACTTGAGCTTGTGTTATCTAATCCAATGATGATGTCAAGAGGATATTATTATCTAGAGAAGTTTCAATTAAGTTTTTTTGTTGTGATGGTAAGTTGGTCCAACCTCATCAAAAACATGGCCATGGGATATCAGTTTCAGAAGAAATATTATGTAATAATAAAGATGATGTTTTTCTCATTCTTCAATTCTCAGGGAAATGGCATTTGATAGAAACACAATGAAGGTAGTGGTGATATAGGAGATATTAGCTACCTAGACATAATTAACATCTAGTGAATAGTTTCAACTCCATGACCCATGAATAGGAATGTTATTTCTTTCACCAAAGGTAAATGCATATATTCATACATACAATATATCTATCCACCTACATACAGTTACCC